>JACXGJ010003131.1:0-57106 GCA_016801105.1 Esox niger | reverse complement strand
GAGGAATCTCCACACAGGAAAGAGTAGAATACCCAGCGTCTTGACAAGGAAGTTCTGACCCCTGGCATTGCATTCATCAGCACCCACAGACCCTTCTAGCTTCTACAATGCCCATCTGCACCTGGTATGGGTAGGTTGTGTGTGTGTGTGTGTGTGTGTGTGTGTGTGTGTGTGTGTGTGTGTGTGTGTGTGTGTGTGTATACGCTAGAGCATGGGTGTAAGCACGATATCCTCACAACCACTGCATAAAGTTTTCACTGGTGTGTGAGTGATATATCAGGCCAACCTCTGAAGCTACAGAGTAGCCCTGTTAAGCGATCCCTTTGTAACTACATTGAAACAGTCAGGTCTAGAACATGTTTATTATTGTACAGTATGTAGTGTTAGGTCTAGGTCAGTATGTAGAGTTAGGTTTAGGTCAGTATGTAGAGTTAGGTTTAGGTCAGTATGTAGTGTTAGGTCTAGGTCTGTACGTAGAGTTAGGTTTAGGTCAGTATGTAGAGTTAGGTTTAGGTCAGTATGTAGAGTTAGGTTTAGGTCAGTATGTAGTGTTAGTTTTCATTATTCAACAGCGTAGTTATAGGTCTAGAACTTGTTGTTATTCTACAGTATAGTGATGTAACAGTCACTATGTTGCATAACCGAGCCTTAAAAGGGTGTAATGGTAGTTAATGTATCTTCCCAATTCTCTGATAACTGAGCATGTAGACCCTCTTCCAGGTGGTGAGCGTTATAAAGATAATAATAAAAGGATATGGTGAACAAGGCCTGGTCCATTCACGTATGGCTGCAGGTTATACAAGGGTCTCGGTTTCAACCAAAATGAGGTCACCAAACAACTAAGTAACGAAAAGCAAACCATATACAAATGTTTTTCTACAGTTGTGTGCCGAGACATAAAGAGGATATCAGTGGTGACAAATGGGCCAAAGTTAACTGGACTATCATTTAAAACCGTACCTGTGTTGTGTTTTTATAATGGCTAGGGCAACGTACAATGAGATTGTAGGCTTGTACACTTAGGTTTTGCGCATGTTTTGAGAACAATAAAGTTTGTAACTAACTTTAAAGTTGAGTATCTCATCCATCTATTTGCAATGTCGTTTTATGTGATACACCCAGTGTCATTAACAATTGAAAAAAAAAACTGTAATTTCATGTCCTTGAACCTTGTAGTCAACACTGAAGTGAAAAAAGGACACCGACAGAGTCGATAGCGGCTTCGTTAGTAGATTGCTTATACTTACAAAACAGTACCATCCCTAATCTTAAAAGACGAAGAAAAATGTTTTGATAGGGTTCATATGGTGCTTGTAAAGATAAAAAACGTTCCACTGTTTACACTTACTGGCATTGAAAAGCCAGAGTAGTGAATAAAGACGAACGTTCCATAAGAACCTAATTTCAGCAACTATTTGAGTGTTCCAACCTAGTTAGCAATCGCCCCTGGCTTCTGGTTCGATCATTATGTCAACACGGGGGAAATGTCAAAATTAAATCACACTTGGCACTTTGTCATCTCGGAAAGGCATGCCCCAGCAACAGAGTTATCACCGGACAAGTGAGATAAAAGGTGAGACGTTCGCATTCCACATTCGTGCTTGAACCAAACCCCCGCTATCGTCAAACACACACACACACACACACACACACACACACACACACACACCGCGTTTTCAAAAAATGATTGGGTTGTTTGTGTGTTTTTTTCACTGACTTTGGGAGTGAGGTGAGGTTAAAAAAATGCAAACGTTCCATGACATTTGGGGCTCGCGCTAGGCCTCTGTCTACTACCACCACCACGTCAACAACAATTGGCAATACTAATACGATTCTTTTGTTATTTTGCAATATCCATTTATTGTGAGAAGTAAGATAGAAAGTACCTAAAACAAGTAATGCTCCACTGCAAAACCACAATGTCCTTATAAGTAGTTTCGAGTTCAAAACTTAAGTGGTGGCCTAGACTAGGACTATAGACTATTTCTATTCCTCTATGGGCCTAGTGCTAAGGTCTAGTATAAATGGAATCTGGTGAAAGGAAAGTCTTACAATAAAAAAAGAAAGGGAAAAACTTACCCCAATCCAGAAACTCCAAAATGTTTTTCTCTCTTCTGAGGGGTGAGTTGTTGCACTCATCATAAAGACAGACAAGGATATCCAAGAGCGTTTCCACACTGAGGCATTGGCCATTTGACTGAGCTGGGCCGTCCAGAATCAGCTTTTCCAGTTTCTTCAAACGGACTTCTCCCGACATGATTCCAAATGAAATAAGGTGATCTTGGTAGAGAAAATTACAGAAGCTCACTTAAATAGTTAAGTGTTCGCTATAGTCTTCTTCAGGCCTCCCCGGACGAGCAGAAGTTAGCCTTAGCTTGTCTCACCTTGTAGCAAAATGAAAAAAACTTTGAAGCTTTGTGAGGCAAGAAAGATATAATGACTTAAAATAACCATAGATCTATCATGATGATCCACCTCTCAAAAAGGTATCGATAGAGTATCTCGGCGATGTGAGAGACATGTAATATTTCCTCATTGTATTGAACCTATTCCCCCAAGATGCATAAAGGAGAACTCCCAATTACCAGACCCTGCCCTGGCCGGCAGATTTTGACGTAGCCCAATGAAAGCTGCTGGTGGTATTTCCTTTCGTATTTTTGTCTTCTTCTGTCAAACAAAAAACTCCCAATAAAAGATTACCCGTGACAATACAGTTATAGCAATCCCCTGAGTTGTTGGTATCTGTGGTTATCCATTATTCTGCAGCAACAAAAAAAATGCATCAGCACTAGATCTGCAATGCTACAAAGCCCCAATGCCCCTCCTCTGTTGAGTCTGAGAATGGAAGGGCGAAAGGCTTAGCTAGCAAGCTAGCTAGTTCTTTCCTCTAATTAAAATTATACTAAAATCATCTGCCTGGCCCTCTTCACAGTTTAAAAGGAAGGATCGAGTTTGTGTCCATGGCCGTATCCGTCGAAAATGCGATTTCTCTGACGGGTTAACCCTTTCCCGTCATGAAAAAAACTGTATTCTTGCTCATACCAATCCAGGACACTGCCTTCCCCCCTCGCCTCCCCTGGTCGCTTGCCGTCTCGAGCTACAGCTTGCTGCTGCAGGCAAAATCCCAGCTCATCATGGCGACCGTCACACTGCCGTCAGAGCATCTGCTGTGGTGAGGGTGCGAGGGTAGACTGAAAGGATAGTCAATATTGTGAAATGTGAATGGAAACTGTGGCAGTCGGTTTGGAATGTAATGACTCATTTAACAATCCTGGCCCTTTAATTGACAAAAAATGTTTTTACTGCACATTGTTTAGCTAGCAATTACTGAATTATTGTTTTTATAGTCTACACCCAAAATGCAGGAAATTACTATTGTTAATGTTTTCATTTATAAATTAACCTTACTCCATTTAGGTCCAATATATAAACTATTGACCTTTATTGACTGACTATAGACAAATAATGCGTAGGATATAATACCCACGTTCATGAGCTATCAGTGTTGTCTGAAGTTATACTTCAAGTGGGAAAGTACACGATGTATCCATTATATAGGAATTAGGGGGAAATAAACTTTTTACCACTGATTGTTTACAATTTCAACCCAAGGAAAACAACTAATCTGTTTTTGACAATAACATCCTCATCAAAATGGAGAATGTACATAGTCAGAACATATTGGCAGTTTTAAGAAATCTAATTTAATAGTGTATTATAAAAAGCCATGCATTTTGCATAAACAGTTTTAACAAAGTGCGTATACAGATACCAGCCTACAACCCAAAAGAGCAAATAATGCAGACTTGAAGCACACTTTAGTGTAAGCAATTGTAGCAAACATATCAAGCTACAATAAATATTTTTTGTAGAAGAATTAATTCCAATTTAAAAACAAAACTACTTGAACATATGTCGGACTGAAAACTTTCCAGTTCCCTATTTCCCATGAGCACGTGAAGCCAGCATGATCAACATGATCTTTTTAGCCAGACTATCAATCAAATTTGGTCAATCAATTCTTGCAGCTTATAATAGGAAGTAAAATACCTTCTGACAACGTAACATGTAGAATTGTTTATGAAATACATTTTAATTCCGAAGAGAATAGTTTAAACATGTTTTCAAATTGAAAGTTTGAGAGTTTTCCCGAAAAAAATATCATTATATTTAGTTTGAAAATAGTCCACCAACCATTTGATTTGGTAGGTATAAAAAACGGGCATGGTTTGACATAGTTACAGTTATACTGCCAATTTTATTTTATTACAATACGGACAAGCACAGGGCAAAAACTGCCAGATTGGATGTAGTGACCAACTTGGAACAACAGCGCTCTCTGGCGAATCTTATTGTGTGCATTTATTGAACTGTGAGTGGGTGGGTTTGGTTGCTTTTCATTGGTTTACCGGTATTAGCCTAATGCTTTTTGATTCAACTATTCATTCATTTTACTTACGGCTTTTCTATTTTGAATTGATGAAAGTTGCATTTAAGTTGCAGACAACGAATGGTGCATTTAAATAAAATCTACAAGATAATAAAAAATGTAAGCAGAAAAATTTACAATGTGTAATTAAAAATGCCAAGAGGAATATCCCTCTTCAAGCGAGTAGATATAGAATACGCAATTTTGTAGCTTTACAGAGGATACTGGATATAAATACTCTCTGTAAGCAAACGAACAGCAATACATCCGTATGAAGTTGGTCTATTCGTTTGAAGACGCGGTGAAGTTTAAGAGAAGATTTAACAAACAAATTAAAAAAATTAAAATTGCCTATATGGACTGAACCATAAGTATAAGTGGATTGTTGTGTCCCTGCACCCGTCTCGTGTTTAACCGGCTGCTCTCTTTCTAGTGCGCCACAGACTTGCTCGATTATAATTGGCCGACATTGGTCACTTGAACCTTGGCCAATTACAAGTTGGAACAATGCAGTTGCAAAGCATTGTATTTCTTTAAATATTAGATGTTGAAACAAGGCAAGGTACAGCAGGATCTAGCATAATCAGGAAGTGACAACCAAGTAATGTAATGTAATGTAAATAATTAGGGCTACAACTCTAATATTGACCTTTAAACACAGCTTGCTTGCATCTCTCGTTGGAAATGCTCCAATAGACCTGTAACTTGCGAACTTCTTGCTGATGTAAAATCCATGGATATGTACAGTGGACCAATGCTTCTTAATGTACTTTTAAGCTTTTTCCCAATGTTTTTTTATTTTATTTTTACAAATCATAAAGCTAGAAGATAGCCTATGTTAGATTTAACAATCACGTTCATCATCGCATCATTTCGTATTGGGCATAGGCTTGGGAATGTGTCTGCCTTTCTACAGACAGTTCAGTTCTGATCTACAACTTAATTGGCACAGGGTTTGATCAGGGTTTGGTCAAAAGAGATTAATTGGGGAAAAGATAAAGAATATGTCTGCCTGTATAAACACAGCCTTTATGTTTCACAAATGGAAGTGGATCACAGATAAAATGGACATCTTTTCTGATGCAGATGTGAGATGTTAATTAACACTACTGTTGTTGATTGTGAAAGCTGGCAGGCCTTTGATTGAATGGGAATGGCACATTGCTAGAATCAGATGCATCTCTACTTTGAACCAAGGACCTGTCTTGGCTTTGATTGGGAAGGGAAGCAGGAAAGACTGCCAAATATCACACAAGAGGAACCTTAATTTAACAAATTAGTGGTCAAAATGAGAGAAAGATTTGTGTTATGTGCTTTCATCCTAAAACTGAACCAATGTATATGCTTGTAATTCCTATCTCTACTCTGGTGTTTCATGTAAACTTATTGCAACATACCAACTTTACATTACAAACTATTATGTCAGTGAAAAGATAGGTTCAGTGATGTGGTTATGACCGTAGTTGGCTACATTGTAAATCTTGAGTACTATAAATTGTAAATCAGTATTGTATTCAAATTAAAATGATAATGTGCTGGATTTGTATTATAAAATATCGAAAATGACCTTTTTCACAAATATTTTCATTATCTTTTATTAACATATTGGTGTTATTTTCTATATTCAGAGCATAAAACAACATTTATAACGCAACCTAGATCCCTAAAGTTTTCCAAAACAATACATTATAATTTTAAGCTTATGTTGCAGCACAAAATTCTTAATTTTTAAATCTTCCTTAAAAATATATTTTTTATATTAATGTTGATATGAAATTATATCTTTATGGGGTTAGACATTATTGAAGGTGTTGACAACAGATAGTCAACAATTTTGAGTTATATTTTCAAAACAATTATATTTTGCAAATATAAATAAATATATTAAATTAAATCAATGTTGATGTCCAGCATGCATCTAACAGAGTTAATATTTTGTGGAATTGAAAAAACATTCTTATTTTTCTAGTGATATATTTTTCCTAGCAATATTTTTATGATAACTTCTTTAAGATTACTTACTCAAAAACACAATAATAACAAACATGTTTGTTTCCTATCTTACATCTTTCTAATTGTTATTAATTATTATATAATTTTGAATCTAACATAAGTAATGAATAGTCTTGTTCACTACATACCATGAGGACATGAAATATTCAATGATAACCCAGTTGGAGATGTGTGTATATAGAAATGCATCTTAGGAGTTATCTTTAATAAATAAAATAAATGTTGAACATAATTATAATAGCGAAGAAATATGTTAGCTTCAGAACTGAGCATATAGTGTGGCTTTCAGATGTGGCTACCAACAGTTCCCCTGACAGTCATCTGTCATTTGCTCTTCCTGTGTCCTCCTTTAGTTTGTCTGACATCTCAGAGCAAATAAGACCCAATACACAAACACAGTCAGGGCCTATTCTGGGGCCACCAGCCTCTCTTCTAATGTTTGTATGACAAAAAAGGCAAGGCAAATCCTGCAATGGAATCAGATAATCACCAACATGTGAAGAGCCTCCCAATCCACATTCTCACCCCGGCCCTCGGATTACCTGTCTGTTTGGCTAATAATTTTAATCTGTCCGAGGGGCAGAAGGGGTGATGGGTTTGGAATAAACATCTAATCCCCTTCTAGCCCCCTCCTCCCCAGAGCACCCACACCAGTGATGGGCCATACGTGAGAGACCGTGATCAACTAAAATGGCTCCCAGACAGACAGAAATAAGCACACCGTTGCCAGACTGGGCTTGCTTTTACATTGTCTGGTGGAATGTACACATTAGGGTGTGTAGACAACGGTTCTACTGAAAGGGTGCAGCCCAGGTTCACAGGGTCAGGGGCTGTCTGGAAACACGTGCAGATGTAGACAACATGAGGGAGAAGAGTAGATCCAAATGCCTCCTGTGTAAAGAACTTCATGATGTATATATAGAAAATAAATATATACTTAGATTTTTTTATGTATATATGGTGATATGGCAAAGTAATATTGAGCCTCTTTCCAAAAAACGACACTTGTTGACCACCATTTTTCCATCATTTGTAATTATTTTGGAAGTATAGGAACAGAACGCTTAATCATCTCCTCATGCAAATTCATACACATGCATGGTTCCAGGTCAGTTCGTTATTATCAAATAATGTTGTCCTACAGCCTTTGCAATAGTTGTACTGGATTGGGAGGTATTTTAGTGCAAACTTGCAAAATGAATATTTTGTGACAAGCATCACAAGACTTCACATTATTATGGAGAATTGTTCTAAAGCGGTTTAAAAAATTGTCTAGGTTACACATTATATAAAATCACTATATGAAGAGATCGTTTTAAATGACCCCACACATGAAACGGGCATAATACATCATTTGGGGAGATGGTTGCGTTTGAAGTATGGCACTTCTGATACTGTGACCAGGACTTGGTTTATAATGTCACACCTTTGTTGAGATAGCCTATCGGTCATCCAACCCCCTCCTCAAAGTGCAAACGACTGAATGGGAGAGCTCAGGGCTTATAAGGGCTCTCCCGTTGTCAGACTGCCACTGCCTCTTTCTGAGCTACACCGCTACCGAAGGCTACTCTGTTCTGGACACCGCACAATTGGAAGATTTACGATGGATTTTCTCCGTGCTTGTGTTTTGTGCGCGGTTGTCTTGTTCGCCGTCTCCGAGGCGTTTACGCACAACGACATGAAGGATGCCATGCTTCACAAACTTGGGCTAGATGAAGTCCCGAAAATTCACAAAAGGGATTTGGAGAATCTTGTCATTCCGACGCACATTAAGAATAAGTATCTATCAATGCTGAAGCTGCACCATAACAGGCGGCGAAGGTCTCTGCCAAGCTTGGCGGGGATCCTACGGGGGATTCCCGGAAATGCCGGTAAGAAGATGGTTCATTTTCCCAAAGAATACATGTATTAAATGTATCAAGGCTTATTTACTATAAACAAACTTTGCAATATAATAGCATTCTAAACCTAATGAACAAACTTTGCAGTCTTAAAGCTAATAGCTTTTTATTCACGTGTACATTGGTATTACTCCAGATTTTATATTTAATAGGCTACATTCTCGTTTGTTTCATTAGACATTTCTGGTGAGTTTGTGTACTCTGACACAACTCGGCAAAGGATGGTCTTCGACATGGATACCCGCATCCCCCACAACAGCGAAGTGACCATGGCAGAACTTAAACTGTACAAGAAAGCCCCTCACAAACGTTCCATGCCTGATAGGAAGAACCACCGGCTGGTTACCAACGCAAGAGTTTCCATATATTGGGTAGAGATGCTGGAGAACGGCTCCAACAGAACGTTTTTGGTGGATTCACGGTAAGATTTTACACAAAGCCATGTCATGTCCATATAATTTCCGTTAGGCATGTGTTGTTCTTTGTTCTTATAATTTCGAACCTATGTGCAAAGTTTTTAATCAACCATTTATATCCTGAAGGTTGATCCCCATACATGAAACCGGTTGGAAAAGCTTTGATGTCACCCAGGCTGTTCACTATTGGTCAAAGTCGCAGCAAAAAACACCTATGCACCTGGAGGTGTGGATCGAGGGCGAGAGACCTGGCAGCTACGCGGCAGACATGGCCAAGAGTGTTCACTTTACCACCCAGGACCAATTGCATAACACCTTGGGAAAACCTGAGCTTATTCTCTACACACTCAACCTTGAAGAGTTTGGGTAAGGCGCGCTTTGATATGCAGCTTGCGTATTATGTGCATGTTGTCACCTTTCGGGTACCAACTATCTATTACAATCAGGATGCGCATCAATTAGTAAAAGATAACTAACGAGTCCCTATTCATTTTTTCCGCGTAGGTCTCGAGGCGACTGTGAAAACAACCCAGATAAGGACACGTGTTGCAGAGAGAAATACTTCATCAATTTCCGCGCACTCACATGGACTCAGTACTGGATCATCGAACCCGCAGGTTACCAGGCCTACAGATGCGCAGGGGGGTGCAAGCAGCCCAAGCGCAACTACGGGTACGGCGAGAGGAAGTGTACAATCGCGGAGAGTGCGCCGCTGCCCATGATGTACTTAGTCAAGAAAGGTGACTACACCGAGATAGAAGTGGCCGAGTTTCCCAACATGATCGTGGAGTCGTGTGCCTGCACTATGGACAACATATCCATAGTTTGAAGTCAATCGTTGGGGACTGGGCAGAGCATCTCCACATTGACTAACAGTACTTTTGTATTTAAAATCTGAATTCTCAGGGTGAGTTGTAGAGTATAGGGACAATGGCAGATCTCTTGAGAAACTTTATTCAAGCACTTTATTTTGTAAATAATTCAGCATGTTGTTTTTGTACGAGTTGTATACTGTATGCAACTAAGAAACTGTCTGATTTGGTCTCAGATGTTATATTTTCAACCTGTAAATACTATGGATTTCCTGTTTAAATATAAAATATTTTGTTCCATTAAGAATTCTTGTGTTTTTCTCCACTAGCAAGATTGGAAAATTCACACAATGAAAGGCTAGCAATTAAGACATCCTTAATCCTGCAGCTAAGCCAATACAGCATCACCCTTACTAAGCACACATTTAGTTGGTAATGATGAGCAAATAACAGATATTTACCTAATGACTTACAACTTGTTTCAGTGAAAGAGCATTAGACATGGACTGTCATGGTTAAACAAGGTTTGTTAAGCACCATTTACATTAGCTTCCTGACAAAGTGTGCAAGTTGTTTGCTTCCATTAGGATGAGCCAGTGACCACATAGGGTGCAGACACCTTCACACATATTCACATCTCCATATGCACATCTCCATGTTTACATCTCCATGTTTAGATCTCCATGTTTACACCTGGCTTAGCAGATAAGTAGCTCGGCCACACAGAGGGTTCTGCAGACAGAATCAGGGGTCGGGGGTGGTCTTGTCATTTTAATGGGGTACACAAGCTTTAGAGGTGTGGGCAGTCTGGGTACATATTGCAAAGTCAGTGCCAGCGACAGACCCTGGCACCATGTTGTGAGCTCTGGTTGAAAGTATAGCATGTGTCAACAGGGCGCTCGTGTTAGGTTTCAGCATGAATAGCCAGCTAAGATTCATCCTACATCACTTCAGATACTTTGCCTTCGGAAACTATAGAAACAACTAGAAACTAAGTGTTGCAGTCTCAATTTATAATTGGTTTAATACAGTATATCCTGTTTGCCTTCACTCTACACCGAATACCCTATAATGACAAAGCAGACGTTGAAGCACCACGATATGGGGATGATTCACAGGCAGGGAAAGGGAGACTGCTCAGGATTGAGGGAAAGATGAACCGAACAAAATACTGATGTCCTTGAACAAAACCTGATCCAGAATGTACAGGACCTCTGAATGGGGAGACGATTCTTCTTTCGGCATGACAATGACCTGAATGACACAAGCCGCTGGATTGGCTTCAGGACAGGGCTTCAAATGTCCTTGAGGGGCTCAGTGAAAGCCCAAACCTGAACTGCTTTAACAAAGTACTGCATAAAGGGCCTGAATATTCATGTACATGATATTTATATAGTATAACATGTTTTGCTTGATCATTATGTAGGTTGATGGTAAAAAAAAAAAAGCTCAAGGGCTGTTTTCCCAGAAACAGGTTAAACCTAGTCTTTGGATTACAGCACGCTTTTAATAGAGAATCGCAACTGATCTTTAGAAGTCCAGAACTGGCCTATGTCTGCAAAAAACAAGCATATGTTTTTATATAAAAAACAAAAGAAAGCTTAAATCACTTTATTGTTCATATGACAAAAATACTTTAAAAACATTAACCGAAACAACACAAATATCAAAACACTGTTCAATAAAAAAAAATCTTATCAGGAAAAGACTTGCCCAATGGTACCTACAACTTGAATATTAAAGTTATTCATTTGAGAAGTCATTTACACACACTGCTAAAACACAACATTGACTAATGAAAATTTGATCTGTTTGGTGGGCTATTTTCACTTGCATTTCTATGGAACATACCTGAAATCAGTTCAGTGACATCCATGCGATTTGTCATGATAGTTACAACAGTGATCAACTACATATAGTACACACGTTGTGCACGAAGGTTAAATAAGCTAATGAAATAATCACAAAATTGACTCAATTCAATTTTGCGTCTAATTTGTTTTCAAAGATCTAACACCAATACAGTGGATCACATCCCTTTTAACACTGCTGATCAGCTACTTAGCCTGAGCTATGGAAGAGCGGAGCTGCCATTGTCATCAGTCTACACTGCCACTAGTTTATTTGAACACACCATTAAGTCTGACTTTTGTGTGCCATACAACTGTGTTAGCTCACCGGGTTGAAGCCCAGGCCTTAGCATTGATGGAATACTGGTCTTCTGGTCTCTATAACCACCATAAAACATACATCTCTGGAGTCATTGAGAGGTTAGGTTTCACTTCTAGCAGCAGTGAGTATATAGGTATACTCCATGACATCAAGTAGCTCTAGATTTGCTGTTAAAATGCAAACTGCTGTAGTTGTTCCACTTTTAACCACCACTGATTTTCAATACGATTCATAGCATCATCCAATCAAGTGTTGAATGTGTGTTAAACCAGCTATGGAATATGTAACCTTTAAAACCCTAGTGGTTCAAATGAATCTGTTCCAGATTTGTGCTCTTGCTAACTTGTTTGCACTGGCATGTTAGTACCAACAGACTGGCACTCAGGCTAAGTTCAAATAGCACAGGACATTAAATGTAAACAATGGAAAAACGTGTCGCATGGTCATGTAGGACTAGCCTAGTGTAGTCTTAATTACAAATGCATCAAAGCTAGACCGTATAAAAAAGCCACAAACCAAATACACTTTTAGTGGAGAAATTAAGAAAACACCAAAACTTACACCTGAATCAAGCATCCTCAATGCCATGTTCAGTAATGTGCCACAGTATATCAAGAACTATAAAAATCACAAAGTAATGACAATATCAAAAGGCATGATATAATACTAAAATGGCTTCTAAACATCCTACAGAAATAACTTGGCTATTCAAAGCACAATGCATCCAGAGTGGTACATCTTGCAAAATATATGAAGATGAACCGGTATGATTAAAAGGTAAAAAAAGTGCAATATTGATGTATGAATAACATGAATAATTAGCACATCAAGGTGCTTTCTGTGGACGGCAGATGTCCTTAATGTTTGAATTAGCAAACTAGGCATGAGCCCATTCAAAGGTACTTTAGGTAACCTTTGAAATCAATTAAAAGTCATAAGCCATAGAAGTTTGTAAAAAAGCAAATAGGTTGTTTATTGTAAATCTACGGAGTTTAGATTACATGCTTGATGTTGTAAAAATAACAAAAGGCAAAAATCAAAATGTCATTTGATTTGAAATAACTATTTGTTGCTTGAAGACTACATGTACAATCATTAACAATACTATAGCTACCATGCCTCAAAAGATGGTTCCTTACAGTTAACATGTTAAACAAATGCAACTAAGCAAAACAATATTTACAATCAGTAAAAATAAAAAGGGAAAAAAATCACATTGCACAGATAAAATGCACAACCCTGAAAATCTTTCAAACATATGTTGCTGAAGGAGAGTGAAAATGTTGCAGTTTGCGATGTTATTTTTTAAACAAGGGATTATTAAAAGCATGAGATTTCTTTAAAATTTGGAAAAATATCATAAAATGTACAAAAACAAATGAAAAACCCATAAAGCTTCAAAGAGAGTCGTCTCCTCAGATGTGGAATGTTGCTCCATCGTCTTTATTGTTTTTAAAAGTGGGTTCTAGAAAAAATGTGTGGCGGGGGAGGGATGTCCGTGGCTAGTGGTGGATTCCATTATTGGCCACCAGTCCTTTAGATCAGAATGTCTAATAGTATCCTGGCTGATACTGCTGGCTCCATGGCTTCTGGTTCCAAAACTGAGGACACAGATAAAGGAACTTAAACCACTCATAAAAAAACTGACATTTCACCTGACAAAGCAACTTGTTCAGGTCTCTGCCATAAAGTTTCCTCAACTGTCCAGAACAGATGCCTCCGATAGACTGTGGCTACATGTGCACAAGCACTCCAAAACTGACCCAGTACCTTTATGTAAAAATATTTTCCCGTTGACCTCAACTAGAGAGACTTACCCCTTGCTGCCAGCTCTGGTTGAAGGCCTGAGCCTTGTCCATGCCAAAGCCTCCACGGCCTCCCCCATTCCGGTGATCACCAAATCCACCTCCGCGCCCCCCACCGTTGCGGTTGTCCCCATATCCCCCCATGCTGTTCTTGTTGCCAAAGTTTCCACGGCTGCTGCCTCTGGACTGAAATCCCTGGGGAGGGTAAAGAAAATGACTGAATGTCTCACAAGGAAATAAGCAGTTTAATTTACAGTCATCAAATTATCACCCCAATTAAACAGTTAAGCACCTCACAAAACACTGCTAAGTGATCCCCATCGCAGACACATCACCGCCAATCACAGTCCCATTTAAAAAGGTTGTTTGGGGAGGAGAATGCACCGTTCTTAATACGCTAGAATCAGATGTCACCCATGATTGGTTTGTGGGGCAGGAGACTGTACCACCTTTCGATAATACCTTATTTGGACAGTTCACTAAGGACTAAACATTTCCCATCCAACTATCCAGCAAGCCCTGCTCCTATTTAGTGGCTGAAAAATCACCGAGCTGAGGTAAAGTTTTAGCATCTACACAACATGCTAAGGGCAGGGTTGTGGACAGTACACCGCTACAAATATTCCACGGTAGGCTAGGGGTGTAAAGAGACAGGTTGTCGCTAATATGTAAACACACTATATAATAGGCTATAAACATGGGGTTTCCTTCTCTGTTTTAAAGCAAACAAAAACACTGCTTGCAAGCTTTCTGTACGCAAAGACGAGTAGAGAAAAAAACAAGTACATAAAAATGGCAGTGTGTACAAATCAGGACTCCTGTTCCCAAAAAAAATGAATGAGAATTACTTTTAACAGTCCTTAATCACTGCTGGCTGCAAAGTATGTCGGACGATAGTTATAATGAGCAAGAAACCTCAACCATCTCATGACCAAACGTGCATAAGTATGAGTCAAATGAAAAGCCACAAGGACAAAAACTTATTCTGTCAACTTTTGTACTTCTAAACTAATATTGAAAATTGCATTAGTCAATGCAGTAGCAGTTAATTTCATATTGGAATACCAGATTATTATTATTTTTTAAACCTTTTATCTGAAGCCTTCAAATTGCCATATTGTTTTGACATTTGCATTTGGGACATTTAGCCTAATATAGAGCATACTTAGGGAACAGTACAAATGGTTAACTTGTAGAAATATGTAGATACCATCTTCAAGTCTTGTACTTGTACCTATTTTTAGGCCATATATCCAAGCCCATGTACACATCCGCTATAACCTGTTCTCAAACTTTATTCAGCCAGGCATTGCTAAATAGCTGGCATTGCAGATTACTCACAGGTGTTCCTCTACAGACTGGCACAGGGAGTGAGAAACTGCTCAGCAGGGGTTTCTTAATAGAGGTAAACTCAGATTTTTCTCCTTTCAACTTCTGTGACCAAACCCACCTGGTTATAGTTGCCTCGGTTTCCACCACCGCCTCTGCTCATGCTAGCTCCACCTCCTCGGCTCATGCTGCCGCCTCGTCCCATGTTTCCGCCTCGGTTCATCGGAGGGCCGCCCCTGTTCATGGCTCCACCCCTGTGGCTCATGTTGCCCCTCATTGGTCCTCCTCTTGGGGCCCCTCCCTGGGGGGCCATGAGGCCACCGCCCCTGTTGAAGTTGCCCCGGTTGGAGAATGAGCCCCTGAAGGCTGGAGGGGGCATGAACCCTCGTGGTGGGCGAGTGAATCCACCACGTGGGCCTGGAGCTAAATGGGGGAAGACACGGCAGTTAGACTGGGATTGATCCAAAACTATAACTATAGGGGCCTCAATTCAAATGAGGGCCCAGGCTTACTAAGTGGTTGGATTTACCTTCACTCCAGTCTTAACAATGCAAACAAGGAATGTTTAAGTAACTTAGCTAAAGAAGCTAAAACAAGGTTGAAATGTGACATCTAGCCCACCTCCTCTGAAATTGCCCCTCTGCTGGAAGCCTCCTCGGCCACCTCCTCTCTGGCCGGGTCCACCTCCGCGGTTAAACTGGTTCTTGCCTCGGCCTCCCCCTCTGACACTTCCTCCTCTCTTGGGGGTCAGGGAGCCCTGGTTGGGCTTCTTTTCTGCAGGGAGGGCCGCTTTGCTCTCCTCCTTGTACTGCTCCACCAGCTTGGAGGCCTCCTCCTTCTGCAGCTCAGCGTAGGTCACCTCAGCAAAGCTCTCCCCCTCCTCTGGAAGGGTGAAGAACCCTAGAGAACAAAGTTTCATTCAGTCCCTGCAGGGTCTCAAGCAATCCTAAAATGTGTGAGGCAACTTGGAGTATTATGTTTTAATTAACATAAATCTACATACATTTTTGCTTATTAGTAAAGGTTCAGTTAGTAAAAGGTTCAGCTGCAGACTCAAGTTCCTATGCAGCAGTCTGCAATGTGATCAACTTCTTTGCATGCAAGATTGCTATAACTGGATTCCAAAAAGGCTGAGAGAAGTTTCGGGAGGCTGCAGTGTTCCTCTCTCCAGGCCCATAGGCCGAGGTAGAGCCCAGACCAGAGGGGTAGGAGGAGAGGGTCACTCTGCCCCTTTCAAATGGCCACTTGTGACACAGACAGCCACGAGTGGGCAAAGCTTAGAGGGGCCAGCCATGCTGAGCAGCATTAACGCCACTACTGGGGCTGGAAGCATGAATTCATATGTGGGTCACATTAATGGACTACAAACGTTCTGATCGCTTCTGAATTCATGGAGACATTAGCTAGTTAAGACATGGAGTCATTAGCTAGTTATCACAGCATGAGACTACTGATTACTGAAAGCAGCTCATGTCATTACCTTTCATTTTTAGGAGGGCGTGCTCGGGCACCTCTTTTCCGTCGCTCTCTGCCTTCTTCTGGGCTCTCTCCTTGTAGTCTTCGTCGGAGGGACAGACCACCACAGCCTTCCTCTGGTAGCCAGCAAACAGACACATCTTCCGCTTCTGGCCCGGGGCAGACAGATTGGTCTGTCGAAAGAAGAAACGTACAATTGCTCCATTAACGAATGAATTGTAAACAAGACTAGCTTTACAACTGTGTATTGCAGGACCCAAACATGCCTTTAACTTATGAAGAACATGACGGACTGAACTTACATGGTCCAAGATGTAGTTCCTCTTCTTGCGAGCAGCAATCTCAATGAACTTGCCCAGGAAGAGAGGTGCACGCTGGGAAATGGCGGTGAGCTTTGATGTGTCCTTCCCCTGACGCTTCAAGCTTCCAATCTATGTGCATAAATGACCAGTGTAAGCCATGTTTACGACCAGACAGCTGACAAACATTAGGATGGTTCCACAATGTTACAGAACTGACACAGGAAAACCACACTGACCATCATCTTCTCCACAATGGTGTCACTACCCAGGATGTAGTACTTCCCAGGGTTCTCCTGGGTGTGCTTGCTGACCCATGTGGTCTTTCCTGATCCGGGCAGGCCGACCATGGCAATGACCTAAAACAAAAACACACTCGGTAAGCATGTCAGGTGACATGCACCCACAGTAATCAACAATATCGGATTCAGATTTGACTAGCCATTACTCCTAGAATATACAGGTCCAACCCAAAGATTGAGCCCATTGCTTAGGGTGGCTTTCAAGTCAAACCAATGACAGCCGTTTTAGTAAGGCCGGCCACAATTACCTCACAGTCCTTCTTAGTGTCGGGTCCCTTGGGCCCACGGACCCGTTTGTCCATAGGGATCTGCTGCAGGAAGGTGTAGCCCTCTGGCTGGGGAAAGTATGGTGTGTCCATCTGGCCAAAGTTGAACTCAACAGCACAGTTGTGGCAGATGACGTGGGGGAAGAGAGCCTTCTCTGCCAGGGACTCTTTACTGACCTGGAAGGCCACCACCGGCTCCTTACCGTTCTTAGAGAAGGACATCTCCACCTCCTCGCCCTCAAAATCCTGGGGGGGAAAAGTCAACTACATGATTAACATTTCAGCTCGTTTGTCCTCCGCCACATAGAACCTTTCAATGTATTATTGTTGGGGTTGTTTTGAGGGATTTTACAGTACAGTGTGGCTTTTTGACCAGAAAACATGGCAGAAGTTTTACATCATTTGACAATTGTGTTTTGAAATGTAATCGAAATGCTTTAGGCCAGTCCTCGCTGACAAGGACTTCTTGACACCAGAAAAAGCCTGAATATTAATTTAAATCAATGGCCCGTGCATTGTTTCCATACTATGTCGTTGCAACCAATGAAAAAAACCGGTTTCCTTACAATGAGGCAGCAGATGACATCATTCTCATCGTAAGTCTCCCCGAAATCTTCAGTCACACAGTTGGTGGTTTTCTTTCCTTTGCCAGAGTATGCATAGGAATGTTCCTCTTCGCCTGCAAGTGTTACAGAAAGGAGATTGGTCACATAATCCAACTGATGTGACGTCTACATTTAACCCAACTCATCCCACCGTTTGCTCAAAACAGAACTATAGATTTTTTCACCTTGCTGGCTGGGAATTTGGATCTAGGAACCTTAGTTTACTGGTGTTAGTTACTTCAGTGTTCGGCGCTCACTCCATGACGTGGCATTGTCACGTTAAGAATACAGTGGACAGCTGCATGTCATGTCACGTCACAACCTCAAGGGGGTGCAGAGTTCACTAGAACCATTCTTTTGTCCAGAACGCTCTGGGTGATTCTGCTGCTGGGAAAGGCAACTTTGGCACTCACAATCATCTGCACATGTTCACGTTTGTAAAAGAATGGTTTTGAGCATACATTTATTCACTACATGCTCATTATAAAAGGTGAGGCTGGTCTTTCCCCACTAGGCACGTCCTAATATCCTACCTACTGTTCAATCTCCCACAGCCACCTGCCTCATATTTCAGCACATCAGACTTAAAAAGAATGCGCAGAAAAATATATATAGAAATAGTTAATGTTTGCAGTGGCAATTCTGATTATTATTATTATTGACAGAGCATATGTAGGACATGTGAAACAAACCTATATCTATTCGACTCAGGGAAAACACAAGGTCTTGATTTTAAAGAGGGTTCCTGATCGCCTTACAGAACTGCTATGTGAGCCGGTTGGGTTGTGGAAATTTCTGTCTTGATGTTGGCGGTGTAGCTCCTAAAACCTGACCCTAGCAGGACTGAAATAGACTGACCGTTCGAGTCACGCCGTGTTCGGTAAGACACGGTGAACAAAGACAATCTGATCACCGACACAGAGTCGGGGGGGGGGGGGGGGGTTTGCAAACAAATAAACCTTTAGCACTAATGACTATGGCCAAGAAAAAATATGGAGTCAAGAATAGAAAAATGCATTGGAGACTGACCAAGGAGCAGACTGCCCGTAGCAGGAGACCAGCCAACCTGGACCTCATGGATATCCATATTTTTACTGGAAATGTGCTTCACCGGAATCTTCTCGATGATCTGAAGGCACAATGTGACATTGGAGACGTCAGCAGCAGACAGTAATGGCCTACAAATCAATCGCTTCCAAGTAGGCCTTGGAATGCACAAAGCTATGAAACATATCGGGGTGGATTTTAACAGAATGGGACTATAAAATGACAATGGGGCTAGAGTTGACAGTTTGTCCATACCTTCATCTCATAACAGGCCTTGCCTTGGGACAACCCATAGGAGGCCCGGCCCCCTGACCACAGGTAAGCAAAGCTCTCCATGGTGAGAGACGAGGCGCTGTAACGGTCCCGGGACACCTTGAAGTGCAGGTCACAATTATCTGGGAGATGAAGAAACAGACACTTCAATTTCCATACCCAGGTTATATTGTCTCTAGATTCTAACACCAAACTGTATCCAGGCCGAAAAGATCTGAGGATTGTAAATAGTAATGTAGGTAATATGGCAAATATCAGCGGGCAATTTGGAGTCTTTACCATGTCTTAAAGGGATATTTCACTGCCATATTTACTGATATGATGTATGTCCATTATTGTGGCAGTGATGTACCCATTCGATACAACTATGAGTGTGTGTGCGCATTTCACTGGTAGAAATGGGCAGTCTTCAAAGCAAACCATAATATCCAGAACACTCAGAAGCCCACCCCAGAGACTAGTACCTCCCTTGTTTAGATGCCCACCCCAGAAAGTGGGAACAAATTTTAGTCAGGCTGTGGTATTTACAAAGCCTGAGAAAAGGAGTCAGCCTGGCTATGATACCATGGTGGACAGGACCATTGTTGGTAAAAAGACAATGGCTGTATCATAGCTACACAGCAATACTGTGATTGAACAAACAGCGAAACAAAAAGTCCAAAATATTTGCTAGAAATAATGACAATTTTTTCATACCAGACAGCAGGCTGAATCAATCAATGACACGATTGGATGACATTTCCCGGGAAGAGAAATGCCTCCCACCACTTAGAAATATGCAGGAACACTAAAAATAAAATGTTTAGCAGTTGGATTTGACTTTTGGCCCATTTAAAAAAATTTAGCAGTGCGTATCCAGAGAGACATAGAAATGGGTGCGGATACATTTTCATATGGTTTCTCATACAACACCATCAAAAGGACAGTGGCATTTCAAGCACCACATTCTACCGAGTGGGCTAGCGGGGAATACATACATCTATGTTCACACATGTTTTACTTTGACAGTAAAGTAGTAATAGTAATAGTCGATTAGTGAGGATAAACCAGGAAGCTAGGACTACCGGCACACCAAATGGAACTCACAGTTGTCCAAGCAGACCGTCGTGTCGTCAAACTCCTCATCTTCTTCCTCGAGGGGTGGCAGTGGAGACTTGAGACTAGCCCTGGAAGAGAAACACAGTACCAGTAAGTCAGTGGCAGATCTAGAATATTCTGTACGGAGCCAGAATGCCCTCACGGGGTGGCCATCCGGTAGAGACCTCCTCTGACGAGGAGATGTTGAGCAGTGGAAAGAGTCAGGACTACGGACAGAAAGAACTCCAACATTTAACCTACTGATGAAACTGCGTCACTTACCTGCAGTGGTCCACTATCATCTCAAAGCATTGGGTTTAAAAATAAGAAGAACACAGCCTAAGTCCTCAAGACTATATGCCTTAACAGTGAATAGGTGTTGCTATGGGACAAAACTGTTTATGGCTTTGAGATTACTGGAAGGTCATGCAGTATAGGCTGCTGGATATATTTAACTGTGTGTGTGTGTGTGCACGTGTAGCTGTTCTCTCACCAAAGGTGCTGCTGCCTCGTGGTCGTGGAACAGACAGAGGCGCGCAAGCTACTTCCAGGTAGCCTACAGGGGCTTCAACTGAAATTGTTTAGAAATGTTGTGCCACACTGACTTACCAACATTCAGAATATGTAAATGTTCTCAAATACACTGTGCTACAATAACTCAGAAAATTCAAAGTGCCTTTTTAGTAAGGAAAAAGGAATTGCACCCCCTATTCTTTATTTTAAAAAGTCAAAATCTATACTCAGTCATCACGTGCTTTGTGCTGATCTCATGACAAATGCCACAGGAACAGTTGTGCACATTGGCGAGACCACAATCATACCTAGGAGCGTATGGTCATCCAGGATCCAGTCTGACGGAGATCCTATGATTAGTTTAGCTAACAGCTACAAGGACCTCAAAGTCCTTTGCACAGTCAAAGGATCAGCCACTAGGTTCTTTATTTATTTACACAGACTAGAGACGACAAGATAGATCTGCTCACAACAGAAAAAAAAAACATAAAATAAGGGTCCAGGTCTACACATGGAGGGAATGGATCCCGGACAGACCACACCCAGTCCTTGACTTAAACAGTGGCTCAATGGATAATTTCCATTTAAATTGTTAAAAGTCCAGGAATAGGTTTAAGTGGCAAGGAAACCGGCAAGGGATGCCGTGACCCGTATGGTAAGAAAGTATTGCTGTAAAAAAGGAAAATACATAAAAAGAAACACACTGAATAGAATGATGACACGGTAGGGAGAGACACATACGGAGAAAAACCAACATACGACAGGAGCAATCATCGTCGGTTAGTGGAGAGTACCAACACGTCAGGAAGAACCGTCGGCCATTGCAGAGCACCGATCTCCAACTCAAGCGTCCGGGGGATAAACAGAATTGCTACACCCGTGTGCCCTTACGCGACCCCGCACCCCTACCAACATCTACTACTCTTTCGTGACTTTATTTTTTGACCGGCTTTGCGTCACCTTGTCAGTGTACACAAAACGCCTTCCTGCACAAAGAGAGTGAATGGGGAACAATATATATTCATAAACTGCCATAGAATTCCCTTACTACATTATGCAGTCCAGTTAAGGGTGTATGTAGGCACTGCATGGGTATTAATGGTAAGGTTAATTTAAAAAGCCAGGGATGACCCTCAGTTCAAGCATGTATGAAACTTACGTAATGTTGACAAAAGTAAGTTAAGTGAGGGTTTTGATGCTAGTTAATGCATTGGCGCTTAAAGCCAATACAGTTCACATAGCTGTGATGGCACTTCAGACATACCGAAGGCCACGGTCTCCCGTCCTTACCAGCTGTATTTGTTCTCTTCAATAAATTCAAAGTAGCCCCTTCCATGTTCCTCCCGGCGTCTCTTAACACCCTTCTTATTCTTCTGATCAGCATTCGTGTCTTTGTCCGCATCCCCTTTGGAAATAAAAGAAGAATATAATGAGGTGCTCCTTTATTGAAAGGATAGGTCGCACTGTGGCTGGGGTGGGGGATGGCCCACATAGACGACTAACTTGTTGTCCAGTAGGACCTTGTAGCTTTCTGAATGTAATTAAGACAGTAGAAGGCCAAGGCTGTTTTGACCAGAGTAGGGATGGTTACATAGCTGGTCAATATTACAAACAATACAAATCCCGACACGTGTAGAATGGGTGCAAATACCCAACTGTGATTTGAGTTTTTATTTTTTTTAAGGGTTGAGAAATAGACCATTGTCCATCTGTCCCAGATTTGAATCAATACAATAACATAATCTGACAAGAAAGCCGAAACCGAACTGCAGGCTATCAATTGACCCCTTCCCCCACAATGCAGTCCGCGGCCACCTAGTTAGCTTGACAGATACATAGCTAATCCTTGTTCGTTCATTCAAATCTAAACCAATCACCTTACCTAATCTAATCAAATAGCTAACCACAATTTCCAAGGCGTACGGATTGCTTAGGTAGAAACCGTTTTTTGTAAAACTAGAAAACCCTTACAACCACGAGCCTGCCAAAACCAGCACCCGCCGAATCCAAAGTCTACTATCGCCGCAAAATATGCTAGCTCGTTAGCAACGACACAAAAGAATGCTACCTATGTTAGCTACATAGGCTAACCAGCCAAAACTTCAATCGTGAGTCAAAAACGGTATTCGTCATGTAGGCAGTACGACCAAATATTTTAACAATATTGCACGATTTTACACTAGTTACATAACATTTGCCTGCCCAGATCATACCTACCAAAATATATACGTCGAAACCAGCTTCGCAAAACGAAAGCATCCGGCAGCTACTAGCTAGGAGTATTGGAAAAAAACGTGACACAGCCAGGCATTTTCAAATGGAACCAGCGACTCACCCTCTGCTGACTGTTCTCCGGGCTCACCATCCTCTGCGTCTAACGTTATTTTCTCCATGTCGTCCACACCTTCCTTCAACATTGGATCCATTTCTTCCTCTTCCCCCTCACCCATTTCGTCGTCCTCCTGGGCCACGTTTTCTTCGCATTCTTCCACAACAGCGGCGTCTACCTCTCCCTTTCCATTCTCTTCCTCCTCATTGGCCTCCATGCTTTCTTCGACCGGGCCCTCGTCGTCTTCATCTTCCCCCATGTCCTCTTGGTCCACAACAGCTTCGCCTTCTCCATCGGGATTCTCTCCTTCCGCTGCATCCACCCCAAGGGGAGAATCTCCAGCCAGGGCCTCTTCGTCAAGCGCGGCCTGTAGCCGGTCCATTAAATCGGCCTTCAAACCCTTGTCCGATAGCTGACGCTTTTTCAGCTCGTCCTTCAACTCGTTTACTTTCAGTTTTTTTACGTTGATTGAGCTCATTTTGATATCTGTATAAAAACACTAAACTGAACCACGATTTTAAAATAAAGTAAAATTTCAACAAAGACGGCTAATTCTTAACGGACGCTATGCAAGTTGATATATTTTTAACTGCGCCAAATGGCAATAGCGTTTCTAGCCCTTTTCACCGGCAGAAGCGGTTGCAGGCGCAAATGTAGCAAACCCCTCCCGTATTCAAGAGCGTAGGGAGGACTTGGGCGTAGGTTACCGTAATGACTGATAGAACATCTCAATGAAAAATGAATGTCAGTTGTTAAACCTGAAATTTTCATAAGATCACTGTAACGTAACATATCATACAGTAAAATGATACTATGTTTCCCAAGAAGACCAAACATTTTCCCCCAAAAACTTGTGTCGGAGGCGGTGAGTGAACGCACATTTTGTCCAGGAATTAGTGTGTTTCCCAAAACCAACCATTTGAATAGAATCAAATTGTTATTCGCCAAGCACATTGACATGTGCTCAGAATTTAGATGTCAAGGTTCGGTTAAAAGCTGAATGATATGGCTTCAGAAATGTGGCCTCTCAGATGTATTCTATTGGGAATACGAATAAAGGCACTTTTCAATGTAATAACAACAATAATTGTTTCCCCAATATTCCTGAAATATAAAATTGCTAAATGACACATTTAATATGTTATCTTAAACCATTCGATATGACTTTTTTAAGGGAAGTACTTGAAGGTTAGGAAAAACTTTAGTGCAATGGAATCAGATTATTCCACAGCCACAGACTTAAATTGGGAAATAATATTTCAAACAAGCTCCTGTGCTTCAACACTACTGTTGCTTGGTCTTTGGGGTTTCAGGCTGGGTGTTTTGTAAAAGCACTTTGTGAAAACTGCTAATGTAAAAAGAGCTTTATAAACCCATTTGAATTTCATTGAAGCAACAACATGGAACAAGAATAGGAAATGGCTACAGCCAGAAAGTCAGATTCCACAGCTACAATCCCAAGCAGAGGCATAGGATACTCCATCAAACCACCAAATGGGCATATTTTATTTCCACACATTCCTTGCTTGTCGCTATTTTTGTCCATCCAGAAAATATTGTTGAATCATCTGAACTGAGCAAGTAGTTCCACAAAAAGTATATCATTTTTTTATCTTACTTTTTCTCATTTAGAAAACATTGTCATGTGATGTGATGAAGTTAAAGCTCTAAACTGATTTTTGATATGTCAAAGTAATCCACTTGTTCAGAGAAAAAAAAATGGAATACTTTTTTGTGGTGATCATGTTTGGGGCAAAATGTTAATATCTATTATAATAGGTCTATCAATTGGCACTGGTTTTGAATGAATTGCTCAGTATTACTGATTTAATGTTTTTAAATGAATACTTTGGTGTGGTTAACATAACATACTTAAAAATAGTCATCAATTATTATTTGAAATTGTAATAATTGTTAAACATAGCTTTTGCCTTTGGATATTAGAATGCCCAATATCAAGGTTAAAATTTGTTTTGTTAACTCACTTAAATACTGCTATCAAAACTGAATCATTTTCAATGGTGCAGATTCAATTGATAGAATGATTTTGACACATAAATATGGAATACATCTTAATTTGGGTATACAAAACCCAGGGAGGATTTTACCCCAATGAGAGGGGTATTTTGCCCCCATAGTTGGGTGAAACGCACCATTAACATGACTTGGCATTTATTAAGTTGTACTAAAACAAAATCATTCTGAGCAATCATTTTTTTCTAAATATATTTGGCTAACTATAATGAAAATGTTCATATTAAAACCTGACCAAACATTGCTTTTTTTTTGTCAGAAAATACAGAATTCCCTTAAGGTGGGCCTTTTCCCCCAAGTTACCCTACAGTGAGGTGGTTGAAGCATGTGACGTCGGTAGTGCTGGCAGTTCATTGCCACCTTGTGGACATAGAGGGAAATGCGCTAAGAAATGTAATCAGTAGGAGGGTGCCATACCCACGCGCTTTCAGTAGATGCGCCTTGCACGCATTCATTTACAGGACGGCTAGTTCAATATGAGACACGCAAGTTCGGATACTCGGAGATTTCCGTGTTAGAATAACATCATTTCTTTATATCTTTATTTTTTATCGGTGTACGAGAAAACAACGCTGTCAAAAGTGAACAGTACATCATCGTTGGCTTTGTTCCTTTTGCCTTAGTCATTATAACCTATTACTATGGCATCTCTCACTCGGAGAGAGAAACAGAGATGTCCCACAACAGGTAATCGAAGGTATTTGGTAAGGGATGCTTGATTTTTTTTAACAAACATGATTTTCCAAGTTCAGCACGTATTTAGTTGTTTGAACTGGCAGGGAGTATCTTTTGCATTGTTTAAGTATCAATTAACTATTTGATGACTCATAGTCTCGAACAACACAAAGTTTAATTAATGATTGTATTATATGCACGATTATTTTCTCCAGTTTGCAGTGGTTAATAAAACATGTTATTGGTTGTTATTTCACAGACAGCAGGTGCTCCTCAATGTAAATCTACCAGACTATTTTCCGAGACCGTGAGCAATACAGTACTCCGCGAGTATTGTCATCCAACAGAGCGCCCATCCCCAGAGGGTGCGGGATCCAACACCGACTCTCACCGTACTCTGTTTCCGAAGATGGAGGTCCCATCCAGGGGGGCTTTGACAGGAACTTGTTACAGTACTGGAGGTGCTGTTAGAACCACTGGATTTGGTACTGTTGGACACCCCGTGGTAGGAAGCTGGAGCCTCCGTAAATCTGACGGGAAAGTTATTTGTGAGCATTGCACGGCAACTGTGGCCGCGCTGAAGAGACTAGCGCTGAGCTTCGTCATTCCTCAATATAGCACTTGCAAGGTAGGTTGATCACATCACCACTTTCTCTGGAAATGTATTGTATGCAGTAACTAATATTTTTACTTTGATACATTATCCGTTAAGGACCATTAAAGGGGTTGTAACTATCCTAATCCAAATGTATTGTCACATATTTAGTTTTTCCCCCCTACTGCCTCTGATTCTGAATTGGTACCTGACGTCCATTTCAGACGACTGTGTAGAACCACGTTACGCCTAAAAGGAACCAATTCTAACTGATGTCAATATTTTTTAAAGCAACTCAAGACCCCTTTAAAAATCATTTTTAGAGGCAAAATAATGTTTTTTTCACTGCTATGTAGAGAGAGAAATATATCTATCTACATAGGAGATAGAATGTACACGCAGATATATCAGGAACATGAATATATCAGGATGTTTTTTTAAATTGACCACAGACATTTGACTGCATGTGGAGAGGATGCGTCATAGTTCAGACAGCAGTAGTCAGTAGAAATCTGATAACAGGCTTCTTGTAGTGTATTGATTTTCAGACTAGAGCCATGAGGAAATCTGACCTTTTGGAAATCTTAAACAGAAATACTTTTTCAAAACATTTAGGGGGAAGAGGTTTCCAGCAGTGTGGGTCAATATATTTTCATGCTGTTCAGCCACCTTTAATGGTTGAAGTTCTTGCAGGTTCTAGTAATTTCTTTGTGACAAACTCAAAACCCAAAGTTTGTCTTTACATGTGTTTTGGATTGGAGTTTATTTGGACATATTTGTTCAGTATCTGGGACTCATAATGTGGGTCCTTGATGTTAACAGCTTTCTGGAGGGTTTTTGGAACTGAAGTTCAAGTAGGACAAGGGCGCAGAAACCAATGTATGCCACGTCGCTATCTCTGTGCTACGGCAGATGCCTGATGACTGATTCTCAAAGTCAATAGAGTATGTAAAAATAAAATATGTTTCTCCCCTATCAATTTTAACATGTCCAATTGGCGATTAAGGCCTTGCTCCTTGCAACAAATCCACAGCCAGTTTGGGAAAGTCGAAGTTTGAAACTCCTCTACAGATCTCGCCTAGATGTTCTGCTTCTTATCAAACCCCTCACTCACCCAAGAAGTACGCACAGGCACATCCTCCGCCACAACCACAATTGAGCTTGCAGTAGCAGATCTTACCAGAAGGTGACACCAGAGCGCAGCATGACCGGGCTTCAGTGTCTGACTTCCAGTGCTCTACCCCTGGCATTATCAGTACACCCCACCAGGATTCAAATTCCTGGCTGTAATATGGCAACTATACTGTGAGGCACTAACTTAGACCACTCTGTCACTTGGGGACCACAGTCTGGTACTACATTTTTATATAATTCCCTAAATGTCAGGCAGACTTCAAGCAAGACCAATTGCAAACATTTTCCACTTTTGTATGGCAGTTCAATGTGTTGTGTGTTATTTTCATGACTGAATTGAAATAAGTAAACATTTTGTACATCCCTGTTACATTTACTCTACAGGACTCCGCCTTATCTGCTTTTCTCCACAATAAGCTCCAAGCCCACAGTACTGTAGACACCCTGAATACGGAGGACGAGCAAAGTATCTGTGACATCTGCGGTGCCCACCTGAGCCAGCTAAAGCGGGAGGCTGTCCACTTGATCTTAACCAAGGAAGAGCGCACCAGGTGGGCGGCCGCGCTTACCGCCAACCCTGGATTCACTTCCGCCAGGACAGCCCCATCCAGCCCCCAAATCTCTTCCAGGACCCATTGCTCCCCCGCTAAGCCCTCTGCTGGACCTGGAACCATTGCCTCAACAAAAGCACACCTGTCAGATTCCAACAGGACCCAAAGCCCCCAGAGAAGCCGCCCTAGAGGGGCCGTCAAACCCACCGCTGCTGGGATGTGTGAATGGGTGGAGGAGCAGCAGCAACTGGCCTCTTCCATAGCAACGTCCGGTAACGACAGGGTTGCCATCTTCCCCTACCAGGTACCGCACATCTAAAAGCTTATACAATGTATGACATAATAAAACCTTGGTGTGAATATAGCTCTCGTAATTGTGGATTCTCTATGTACATTTAAAGCCTTAAATGTTGAGGTATGTCAAAACATTGGGCTGATATGGCTGTGGTGGCCTCTTATCATGGCTTGTTATCAATTCTGATGGAGGATACAGCAAAGTCAGGGTGGGTCATGACACGTCCCCTTCCTGCCATCACTGCCTTTTATGGATGTCGTTATCTGTGAGGACCGAGGAGAGTGGGCTCCTACAGAATGAGTTGTCACTGTCAGCCGGTGATTAAGAGGAGAGGAAAGAAGATTCATGGCATTCTGTCAGCCTCAATTAGATACTGAGCAGCTAACATTTACAACGTTATCGCTAATGGAGGGAATTGTTGGCGATTTATTTTCCGTCGTAAAACAGCCAGTCAGAAAGCAGCCTGCGTGATGATCAATAGCCTGTTCGCATTTTACGACTTGTGAAATATTCGTAGTGCTGTGCTCTAACCTCCACGGGGCCAGGTAGTAAATACAAATGGGGCAGGAGTGAATGAATGGATGGACAGCATACGAGGAGCCTTTAGTAAGCTTCATGAGCTTGTTTCGACTGAGAGATTTATACCAATGTTTTTGTCCTACAACGCAACCTATTCCCTAATTAGCGCACTACATTTGAACAGACCCCTATGTTCTCTGTCAGAAGTTTCCTCTGTACCAATGGGTTGGTGGAACAAACTAGCTGAAGACGACCGCCGTTGTCTAACAGGCAATATGGTAAGCGGACCCTATTACGCTGCCCCGGACCACGCCAATGAGTTATTACTTATTACCATTATTTCCCCACTCAATACCGAGAAAATAGTTGTATAATCTAAGGCAACCTAATAGTTATGAAACCGTGACGTACGTTTGAGATGAAAGGATATGTCAAGTGGAGAGAAAGATGGTGAAAGAAGAGCAAAGACAGGAAGTATAAGAGAAAGGGAGATCTTAGCGAGGCAGGTGTTTCAAAACGTGTTTTTTACGGAGGCAATCAAAACATTTCGGCTCTCTGGATCCTTTTTGCCGAGCAACAAATCCGATTTTTCGGACACTGCTCCGACCTCCCCTCCACATTACCCACTTTCAAAGGTGAATTTATTTTACTTCAGGATTTAACAGTGAAACGGCCATGCAGCATCTCAATTCCAACTATTTGATGACTTCTTGAGATAAAGGCCTACAGGGTTCTTCGAAGTTGACTACTCGGGTGTTTGTAATTATGTACACAGTGAGCACATCGTACATGCCATGGTGATCACAAGCTGAAGAATTGCCTACCTGTGCTTGGGTTCAATCAATGCATATATTTTAATTATTGGGTGCGCTGTTGGAGAAATATGTGAAAAAATTTGACCAATTGCCGAGTCATTGTTGAAATGTGATAAGTAATGAGGTTTTCTGTCTGGATAATACTTTAGACAAGTATTATCTTAGATATAACACAATACATGAGTCATATTTATTGGAATAGAGCAGACACATCTCTGAAAGTAGAGCAGATACTGTGAGTCAAGCAGAGAAAACGTCACATGTGCAGCTGCTTATGTTTATTATCTTATTTATTAGACAAAACTTAGATATTTCAGTATGAAAAATAACAAGTGTTAGAAATTCCATTGTCTTTTTTTCACCTCCACACTCCTGTCCCCCAAAATAAAACCACAATAAAAACAAATACATTTAAGAAATTAATGTACAGAAGTCTCCAGCGTTTTGCGTTTCTTCTACAAGTTTGAAACGAAGGACTTTTTGCTGTGCACTTTGATGCAATAGAAGAATTAAACCTTTGACAATCTGCTCCTTAATATCTCCTCTTAAGTGGCATTACACGGTTGGGTGTTTTCTGTGGCAGTAGAACATGGTTATTATGTTTCCTGTGGCTGTATTAGCAGGAGAACAGGGTTGTTATGTTTCTTGTGGCTGTATTGGCAGGAGAACAGGGTTGTTATGTTTCCTGTAGCTGTATTAGCAGGAGAACATGATTATTATGTTTACTGTGGCTGTATAAGCAGGAGAACAGGGTTGTTATGTTTCCTGTGGCTGTATTAGCAGGAGAACAGGGTTGTTATGTTTCCTGTGGCTGTATTAGCAGGAGAACAGGGTTGTTATGTTTTCTGTGGCTGTATTAGCAGGAGAACAGGGTTGTTATGTTGCCCTAAAAAGCTGAAACATTGATGAGACAATTGAGCTGCAGAAAGATGACTGTAACTGTGTCTTCGTTGCTTGCGGCAAAGCTCTTCATTTAAGCAGATACAGAGAGTACAGAGCAGACACACTTCTTACTGTCATACACACACACACACACACACACTCACGCACTCAAGCCCCAAGGGGTGAGGGAAGGAAAGGCAGGGTTGGGTTACAATTGAGAGTCTTCACCGATGTTACTGTCCTCGGGGGGGGGGCTGTGGTGTTTTATAATCCGATTCAGTGCGTCCCGGGCAGCTCGGTTCAGTAGGACCTCTGAGAGTGGGTGTCTGAGTCATGTCTCCATTCGTTGGTTCTACATGACCCGTGTGTGACACTACAGGTCAATGTGGAGCTATATGATGATTGGCCCATTAACCGAATGTGTTCTCATCCTAACGCACCCCATCCCCTGATGAACCCCTGTTGAAAGGAGGGCACGACATACCATTGCCTTTCCTGTACCAGCGGTCTGCAGCTCTTCAACCCTCCCAGCGACCTTCCTGTCTATTTAGAGATATCCAATGTGATGTGATTTTAAAAATCAGAAATACAAAAACAAATTACAAATGGAAAAACAATTCTGGAGAAAATTTACGTAAACATTTTGTTAGGAAAGTGGTTGTTCGGAAAGGCCCATTTTTGCAGCGTAGCAGGAAGAATGGACAGACTTTAGGACCCTGTGAGCAGCCGGGACTGGGGTGGGAAGGATGTTTGTCTGGCTGCCTTTACTGCATCAATGCAGTTGCAGTGGACAGCACATCTGGTCAGTTCAGAGGTGGAATATAACATGCAAGATACCTACCTGCTGTCTGACCTCACATGAAACTAAACTACACCATATAGTGCCCTGGGTTGTCTATTCAGTTAATACATGTAGAAATGTATTTACTTCTTTCTTATGTATTTAAATCAAAAAGTAGTCCGATATCAGTCTGTCTGACACCTGGTCTCTTGCCCATCCACCAGGCGAGTCCAAAATCAGTCCTCGAGCATATTTATTGTATGTTCAAAAGATGATATTCTCCCTGTAACTTCTTCCTATAACACTGTTCTGGAACATGAACATCTGAATTTGTGATAATGTAATCTGAATGCTAGCCGTAATGGAGAATACCGGGCAGTTCCGCTTGTAAAAGCCTCTAATGACTTCTGTTTCTTCCTCATCATCATCCTAATATACTTTATCTATAAAAAACCATGACCTTCCCGTCCTACATGTTGTCATGCAGCCAACTTCATACTCTTTCCCAAACCATACTGCAGCATAACTGATTAAGCAGGGATTCTTTTTTTTATCTTTTATTTTTTGCACTCCTGTTTATGACCCTTAAATATGCTCTTTCATCCTTTATCTCTTTCATAGCTGGCTTGATGTCCATATCGACTGAACCTTTGGGCCATGGGTGAATATAACGTCACACTCCCCCATAACATTCTACTTCTCTTTACAGTTTTCAGAGTTCTCAGAAGGTCAGAATGAAAATGTGCTCGTTCGGAGGAGTCCAATTCCTGAGGCCTTGTCCTTTCTGGTCAGGTATGTGCATAGTTACCAAGGAGACATAGGTCACTTCGATTATTGATGATAAAATACTATTACATAGTGAGTCTGTAATTCCATGTCTGTTTTCCACCTCCTTTTCCACAGGGCAGCTCAGAAACTGAGCCTGACGTTAAGGAGGAAGGGCCAAACGTCCGTCCACTCTTCTGTGTGTTCGGCCCCAGTTCCCACCTGCTACAGGGACATCCTCCAGAGGACTCCCCCCCGAGTCCCCGCTTGCCTCACCAACGCTGCCAACCGAGTCACAGACAGCAGCGTCGGCAAGGTGAACTGCTGCACTCGTGTTTCCCCTCAGTCTTCATCGACTGGGTTTTTAATTTAAATTAACCTAAGTTGTTCTTCATGACCTCATTAAATAAATGTCAATGAATGTTTACCAAAACATTTTTCTGTAAATGTTTCATTAGACAATTAAATACAGTATGTAACTCGTTCTCCCGCAAGCAGTTATTTAGAAATTCATGAAGGGATTGAGATTGGTTGTGCGGAGAGAATAAAGTGGACTCTATATGCTCACTTGTGGATGCTACTCCCATCTGTATGAAATGTGATAATGTGGTGTTAATGCCCTTTCTGTTTCTGCCCTGCCACTCTGGGGTGTATTGTCAAGAAAATCAATATGGCTGCCCTCGTGCTTCACAGACGGTCGTCTGGGGAAGGTCTAGAATTACAGATAACAGGCCCGGCATCCATCTCATCTCACCTACACTGCCTAGAACAACACAGCAAAATCCACTCTCTCTTTGTCTCTCTCTTTCCCCCTCTCTTTCTTTCTCTCTCTCTATCAGAGAAAAGCTTTATGAATAATTCACCAGTCCAGATAGAACGAGACGCAAGCTCAATAGAATAGAGTTAGGGACAACTCTTGTATCTGTCCTGCAGTGTAGGAATTACTAAGGAAGTGTGCCTCCAACGAATAGCAACAGAGAAGCTACCATCACTCACTCTGATTAGGATTCATCATAATCAATGCTAATGGATTACGTCATGTGGGCCTTAAGTGCTGCGGTGTAATATAAACGTAAGCACACTCGGCAGCTGTAAGAGAGAGTAAGACAGAGAGAGAGAGACATTTTATAAATTCAGTTTTGTCAATATGCCTTGATTTATGGCAAATTGTTTTCAAGTTAATGGTGTTCTGTGAAGTTTGGATCCATCAGATAGGCAGATTCAGACCTCAGAGAAATCTCAGTGGCCTTTTGGGATCTTAACAAAAAACCTCTCACAGCCTTAAAATCCAATGTTTCCCACAGATCAGAGTTAATATCTGGGACAGAAGAAATTTGTTGACATGTTGTTTTTTTAAACGCAATATCTAGGATGTAGCTACATGAATTGCAGTGTAATAATACTGTATTATTGATTGTATTTATGTAGTGCTTCTACAGACACTCAGAAGAGTAAAAAGTGGTCCCTGATTGGCGAAGGGATAAAGTCACTGCCTCACACATGGTTTGAATTCTGGTCACGGATTAGCCCAGGGATCCAAAAGAGCTTGGTGCAACTGGCCAGCACTGCCTGGGGTTGGTGGCAGTTGTGATCGAATATGGTTGACTTGCATCATCGCAATCTAGTGACTCCTTGTGATGGCTTAATCAAAGGTAGAATACCAGAGAGTGTGTTCCTTCCGCCACTTAAGGAAGCCACTTCCTGGATTAGTAATATACACTTCAGAGCATGGACGTTACTACAACGTAGAATTCCATAATGTTAGGATCGCAAAGCTTTACAGTGTGTAGGTGGGAAATTAATCTCACTCACCACCAACATGTAGTCTGCAGGTTAAAGTAACTACAGTGCTATCCTGTGTTTAGCAGTGCTATCCTCTGTCAATCCGAGTCTCGAGGACACTACACACTAACCCCAAACTACTGAATGCTGCAACTGAGTGTTGTTTTCATGTAATTACCTTTTAGACCAAATGCAATGCTCCGCTGCTCTGCTCTGCTTTCATGAAGTTTAGCCCTGTTGGTAGAACATGGTGTTTACAACTCCAGGGTTAGGAATTCAATTCCCATGGGGAGCCAGTTTGAAAAGGTAAAAAATAATCACTCCCAATTACTGTACAGTAAGTTGCTCTGCACAAGAACGTCTGCTAAAATACTTTAATGGAAAGTGGGAGCAGTTTTAAGTCAGAGCGACAGACTATTCGCTTCATCTGCTCAGGTTTCCTGTAAATCTTCTCTTTTAGCTAAGATGGTATAAAAAAGTTAGTCTCACCCGAGAGAACAGCAGGGGTGCCGAGCTGGGAAAAATCCTGCTGTCTATTTCACATCTGTGCACCAGAGTGATATTTGAAATCTCTCCTCGAATCCCAAGCTGTGCGAAATCCTTATTCCATTCAGCCTAACTTCTTATTGCAACTATATCTTGAAGGAAACGTATAAATAGAAGTGGATGGAAGCAGAAAGTTAGAGACACACAGGGTTTAAATTAATGGCTGTCTGTCTTTTTCAGGAACACCTCTGATGCTTCAGATATTGTTGTTTAGGATTTAGGTTGTTTAATAATGCATGGATTTCAATTTTGTTGTTGTATTGTTTACAGGCACACAGAACCGTTTTGATATTACAAAGTATTTTCACCCAACCTACGGTATTGTTAGTTGTCGTTGAATGCAGAGTGAAGAGGCGTGTGTCACTTCCCTCATCTACTCGACATCTATTCATCTTACAGCGACCGCCTCCGCCTGCTAAAGAAATTCAGATCTTCACCGCCACTTAATCTCTCTGCGCAGGTCAGCGTGGTGCTTCGGGTGCTCCCCTCTCCTTCCTCACCTTGTTCTCAGCCCCCGTCGCCCATTCTCAGAGTGGACCCCACCAAGAGGAGGGTCACCGTTTTGGATCCCGCAGCCATCGATGGTCAACGGCAGACCCACGGTGGGCCTGCCAGGGGACTGTGGAAGACATATGGTTTTGACACAGCCTTTCCCCCAGAGTCAACCCAGGTCTGTGGTAACAGTACAGTTAATTATCTTTGCCTAATGATCTGAATACCGTTGGGAATACAACTGCTCTTCACAGATAGTGATTCGCAACGTGAAACTTTGCTATTTTAGCCACGCCGCATTTCTTTCTCAATGATTTTCTCTCTTTCTTTACATCCTTTCCCCCTCCTGCTAGGCGGAGGTGTGTGTAGGCGTATTGCCTGATGTCATCCGTTCGGTGGTGAACGGGGCCGACGAGTGCATTATATGCTTTGGACATGGTGAGTTGGGTAAGTCACATCAACGGTACACTTAAGTGGCCCTGAAGACCAAACCTCATAAGTAGAGTGGCTATTACCCTAACCCTTTTTACATAAGGAACATATCCATCTTGTACAGCGCTCTTTTATACATCTCTTCCATTCCTCTGTTTCCTCTGAGCAATGGCACGGGTGGTGTTCCATATCCCTCCTTCCATCCTTCCTCTAGTCAGTGTCACATTCCATTGATCTAAAACCTCTTTGATAAATCAAGGGCGGGGGAGTCATCCATTATACATTCCAAGCACCTATAAGTTTTGTTTCTTCTTCAAAGCACATCAACTGGAAGAGGCAAGAACCAAATATTACAGTCAAGAGATAGAAGGTTGACTTTGAGGGGGACTAAAACCGAATGGACTGAGAGACACTCTGCACCACCATTAGGAAAACAAAACCTATTTAGCTTCACTAAAGGCTTTTAATAGATGACTGTCTGTGTGAGAGAAAAAAATAAAACCCCGCCCTCTCCTGTAAGGGCAGTGTCTCCTTGGAGCTATATCTCTCTACTACACATGACGCCACTGGCCGTAAATGGGATTGAATTAGTCGGCCCATGTGGATGGAGGCCGGCTGCCTGCCAAGGGATATCAATCTCTCTCCCTTCATAGAACGACCCTCTGGAATGAATAATGTCTGGCTGGTGTACCTTTAATTGGACAAAACCAATTCTCTTACCCTCATTCCATTAGCATTTGGATTGGAGTGAGTAAACCCAGGGTACGGATCACTAGAGCTGCAGCACCAACCGCCATCCCACCCTCTCCCTCTCTCTTTCCCCATTCATCCCCTCCTTCTCTCCCTATTTCTCCTATCCCCATCTCCCCTCTCTCCTGGATCACTTAGGTGTCTTTGAGGCATTGGTATGCTCGGTTAAAACGGGTTTTGAAAGGGTTCTTCTCAGGGTCAAGGAAGAATCCTTTTTGGTACTAAGTGATATCTTTTCTCTAATAGTGTTATGGAGGAGGCAAACCCAATCCGTTATTATTATTATTTATAGGTAAATTCTTAAAATTTGTCATCCATTTTTGTTTTGCCAGGTATCGCTGCTTTGTTTAAATCTCGATTTCGGGGTACATGTGACCTTTCCAGCCTCTTTGTCCTCCAAACACACACAAGCATACATATATCAACCAAACTGACGTGTGTCTTAATGCTGTGGTTAACAGGGAAGTCCCAGACCATGCTGGGAAGTGATAAAAACAGCCAGAGTTTAGGCGTCATCCCGTGTGCCATCTCCTGGCTCTACAGTCACATCGAAAAAAGGAGGAGAGACAGGACCATGCCCAGCTTGGCTGTGTCTATCTCTGCAATGGAGGTCTGTGAGGAGGTCGAGACCCTAAGGGACTTACTGTCAGGCAATATTATGGACAGCCCATCAGCAGATGTTTACCTCTACGAGGACCCCATCTATGGAATACAGGTAAAGGATGTTGCAGGAGGTTATTGCTCTAGACGGTTTAGATGGGAGATGAGCAACATTTATAGAATGGATGATGTGTATCAACCCCAGGGTCCTGAGTCCTAGTGAAGAGCTTGGAAGGCAGTAGCATAGCGAACACTGAGCCGGCATCAATGAAACGCATTCTCATATAGATATTTCTGGTTTAGTTGTGCGAGGGCTGTGGAGGACGAAGGAAACCGAGTCAGTCGTCTGTGAATCTGTTAAGGCCGTATACAAATTCATGTAGGCAGGTAGGTGATATCAGGTCAGGTCTGGTCAGTATGCTCTGAGTGTATGCCGTGTTTCTCCATCTGGCCCTGTGGCCTTACAAATGGGATGGTAAGTCTTACTTTGGCTGTGGAGATCACCTAGTCTTCTGAATCAGCAGGTGGTACTGAGCAGTTGTTGGGTGTTGCAGTGGTTCAGTGTTGTTTGCCTCCAAGTGAACATTGAAAGCAATTTGCTTGTCTGGTGAGCTTGCGTTGCTGGGCAGCTTGCAGCTGGGTTTCCCTTTGTAGTGTGAGACAGTTTGCAAGCCGTGTCACATCGGATGAGCAGCAGAGCCGGAGTAGTGGGATTCAGTCTTAGTACTGTTTTGATGCTTTGTCTGTTTGATTGCTCGTCAGAAGTTGTAGAGGGATTTCTTGTGAGCTTCCAGATTTTTTTCCCCCCCGCTCCTGGAAATCTCTGAGCCCCAGCACAGTTAATATGTTGCCTGTAATAAAATTCTTCTGTTTAGGGTAACTATGTATGGTCACTGTATTAATATGTTAATTGTGTGAAGATGAAAAGTCAAATTTGAAATGTTTTCAAGTAGTCACCAAAAGATTTCAGCTCTAAAGTCAGGATTCTTTTTTTTACTATGTTATATTCCTGCAAATATGTTTCTAACATTTTAAAAATGTAATTACATTTTTAAGTCAATATCATAGTTGATTATATTTGCTTCGTTTACATGGTGGGGTCACACGTACATTTTAACAAGAGAATAGTCACAGGGCAATGAAGTTTGTCAACGTGTGCATTAAGGCCAACTAGGAATCTTGATATATGTTGCACTCATATGCTCTGCACTCAGTGACCTGGAGATGAGGTTCTATACCAGAATACACAAGTCCATTACTTATTCATGTGACTTGTCAGGAGACTCAGGGCATGGAGTGTATTTACACTGCACAGTCTGTGTTACATAATTACTTTGGCGTCGTTACATTAAAATCATGTAATATTAATATTCATGCTGTTCTCCTGTATGTCTACCCCCGTCTCTCCCTCTTCATATGAATTCCCTTTGTTCTGCCATTAAAATACAAACAATGAAATCAATGAAAAACCTCCCGTGGTGTCCATCTTCCCTGCAGATTAGGAACCAAAGCGCGGTTCCTGCCCCCGACGCCGAGAGTGCTGCCCTCCTCCTGGATACAGCCGTCGCGTCCAGGGGGAAGTGTGACATCAGCACGCCGTTGCTCTCCTCCGGCTCCCATTTGTTCTTTACGGTGCACGTCCAACAGCTGCTCTCGGAGGGCGACGGCAAAGGTGGCTATTTCTGTACACTGTAGAAACTGTAGAAACGAGAATCCCCGGCCACGCAATGGTTACCTCCCAAAAGCCAGCCTGTTGTAATGTAGTGTAGTTATGGTATGGTAAGAGTATGATGACATTGTGCCAAAGGCCATGGGGCTCTTGTACATGAGAAATAGGGCACCACTGGGGATGTGGGAATCCTAAGCTCTGCACGTTGTTCATGGTTCTTCCAGACTGTGACACATTCTTAGATATTCACTTATTTGCTCATCGGTCAATGCTTTTATCTGCATCAACCTATGGAAGCATGAGTCATTTTCTCTCCTCTCTGCTACTCCCCACCCCTCTACTCTCTCAGTACCAGGAGGCCATAGCAGGTTGACTATGATAGACCTGGTAAATGGGAACTGCGGAACAGGTGACGGCAGAAGTAGGCGCTCTGAGTCGGAGATGGGCGGTGTTATCCTGGCCCTTCTCAACAATGGAAAGAAAAACATCCCTAACAGGTCAGACACTGGAGCCGCTCACTTTGTCTTCATTACGTTGCAATGAGACAGCTTATTCAAGCAGTAGATCATGAAAGGGTGTGTTCATAACACTGGTATATGTGTTGTTAACTGTTAAGTGTTATGTGGATGATGACAAAGAGGAGGGTTTTATTTTGGGGAACTCGCAGGGACAGGAACGTGACCATGCTACTACAGGAGTCTCTGGGCAACATGAACTGTCACACCACTGTCATGGCACATGTGACTGACTCACCAGAATATTTCTCAGAGACACTCTCCACTGTCCAGATTGCATCTCGCATCCGGAGGACACAAAAGAAGCCAAAAGTATGTAAACTACTGAGTTCTAAGCTTTATACTTTAAAATTATTCTTTAGTGTTAAAGGTGCCCCAAAGCATTGTCTGGTAAACCTTGGATAAAATCTGGTTTAAAGCGATAAAACACTCACCTTTCTCTCTTTGTGTGTCTTACTGTCTCACCCTCTCACTCTCTCAGCATCTAAGCCTGAGTAGAGAGGGGAGAACTGGGACTCAGTCCTTCGCCCTCAGAGCATTCCACTCCACCAGCGCTGTGGATTCGGCCCATAGTGGACTGCCCCAGCTCCGGCTTGGTGGTGAACTGCAGGACAACATCTTCAACAGTGACCAGTCCAGTGACACGGTCATCCACATCAATCCTGATGGCTCCGTCCTGCAGCCGGGAACAAAGCTGATCCAGCGGGACATCACTCCAATCATCCCGTCCTTACACCAGAATAATCCTGAAGAGCTATCAGAAGAGGCTGAGCTTTCTTCTCTACAGCAGCAGCTTCTCCAGCATCTTCTAAAGATCATACCTCGTCCGGACAGAGAGCGGAAGAAGAAAGAGGGCGTTGTCCAGGAACACCTGCTTCAGTCGCTTCGGAGCACCGTTGAAGAAGCGGGTCGGTATGAGAGAGACTTAAGTCTTGAGTGTGACACGTTCGCCGAGCTACAGGAGCGACTTGGGTGCATCGACGGGATTGAGGCACTTACCAAGTCACCCTTAAAAGAACCTTCCACCAAGGCCGAGATCCCTCCAGCCACAAAAGACGGCCTGGCAAAAAACGAGACAGAGGGGAAGCCTCGGAATGGGGATGTGACGTGTAGCGAGCTTCCCGTTGTTGGTGAGAAAGAGGACACAGTGACCGGTGGCAGTCTCCCGGTCGACAGTTTGTTGAGGGAGGACTCTGGTCTGTATGACTGCGAGGAGGCGTGTGCTGCCGGATCCACCGATGACCCACCAAACCCCTGTGGCCATATTACTTTCCATCCGGCCTGTCAGGGCCGAAGCCGGTCTGAGGACAGCCATCTACCACAGTGCAGCGCCGCCGGCACTCAGATCTGCGGTGCGTCAAACATTCGGCCTCCCCTTCCCCTGTCACCTCTTCCACTATCTCTAGAGGCTGCTGGACACGCAGGAAGGTCAGAGTCCAGGACCTCTCCGGCGGGCAAGAGCTCCCCAATATCCCCTTCTCTGTCACTGTCCATTTTCTCTCACTCTTCCACCACCTCCTCCTTGGCCACAAACGCTCTGCTGGGTGAGAAGATACTGCCCCAGCTGTCTGCCACAGAGTCAGAGGTGAAGGAGATGAAAGCCACCATCACTGTGACAGTCCAGCAGCCATTGGATGAGACAGGCCAGGATGAACTGGTTTTCACCATGGTGGAGGAGGTGACCATCAGTGGTGCGCTGGAGAGTGGAGGCCGGGCGGGAAACATTATCAGGATCAGGGAAGCGCATTCATTCTCAGGACAGGCTTCTTCAGGGGCTGTACTGGGTTCACCTCCCATAAGAATTATAGGTAATGTTAGTGAAGATCCAACTTCTACTACAGGACCAACTATCAATGCCGTGGCAGTGGCGGTCGAGACCAAACCGAAGGCCATGTCTTCTCTCTCCAGGAAGGACCACCAAGTCTTACCCTCCTTTATAAACCCTTCGCTTTCTGACATAAGTTGGGAAAGTGATTTGGTGGAATCTAATAACCACAGAGGGATTTCTAACAGTTGTTTCAGGCACGTGGAAGCTTCTGCTGTGCCCCAGAAGAAAGATCATATAGAAGGTTCAGGAAACAAAATGCAGATCGATGCAGAAGGCGTGTTCTTTACGAATGAGATAGGTCATGAGAGGAAGACCAACACAAAGGTTTTAACACCTTTCCCAGTTCAATCTGGCACCAGTTCATCATGTGACAGGCATGTTTGGGAGGAGACCAGTTGCTATGAGATGATGTCACCCGGGAGTAGTGCCAGTAGGAAATATGGTAACCAAGCAGTCAGGAGCCGACCCAGAGGAGGGGGTGTGGCTATCTATTCCCCGACATGTCATGACAGAGACTCACCTGTTGTCAACTCCATAATTACTCCAAAGAGGCCAGGGGACTGTAGTGAAAGAAGCAGAAGTACACCAGAGAACTGTTTCCATGGTGACCTGCAAGCTACCCACCTGAGAACAGCCAGTTTGCCAAGCGATAATGGCAGCAAGCAGGAGAGCTACAGCTGGATGAGGGACAAGCCCAAATGCAAAGAAGCAGGTTTTACATCATCCAGCCGAGGGAGTCCCGGGGTGACCCTGGACAGGAGGCCATCCTCAGTCAAGCATGGGATCTTCTACTTAGAAAGGGAAAGTATCCCTCTCCCCTTGTCAACCACTCAGAAGTACAGTCTGGACCAGCAGAGACAGAGCACTAGGAACAGTCCTCTTAGCACAGCCAGCTGTTCACCGTTGGAGCCCATGCCATCCAATAGGAGCAATAAATCGCCCATAGAAGAAAGCAGTAGGCTGTTCAGTGCTAAGTTGGAGCAGTTGGCTAGTAGGACCGACTCTTTAGGAAGAATTCCATTGGAGTTCCACTCTCTGGACCGTGGCAGTAGCCAGTCCTCTGTCAGCTCCAAGGGGAGCTCCAAGGGGTCCAAGGGAGGTTGGGAAGAGGAGTCCAGCTACCCCACCCTGCCCCGGGCCAGTCGGAGCCCCAGGAGGGTTCCTAGGTCTATCCCCTTGATTGACAAGTCCCCAAACAGTGGCCGTTCCTCCAAAAACAGCAAGTCAAACTTTTCAACTGACCCCATAGCTAACCCAGCCTGCTCTCCAAGAACTAGCCAATCCAAACAGTCAGCTGTGGGGAAACTGATGATGGCCAGCCCAAAAGTCCGTAAGGTCTCCGTTCCCAGTACCAAGAACTTAAGCTCATCTACTAAGGCGCTCCGTCAGTCCATCTACAGGAGCGCCAGTCTGTCCCCTGATGGGAGGAGCCCTTTGTACAGTTCTCCCTGGTCCACCCAGTCTCTGAACCGAAACCAGACCCCACCTCCCCAAACCGCGCCACCACGACTGTCACAAAAGTCCCCTCTCCGCATCATCAACGGGCGTGTCTCGGAGCTGCTCTCGTTTGGCAGAGAACCGCCCCCCCCCGGAGACTTCTCCAGAGGACTAGACCTGGACAGGAAGGCAGCAACGGCTGGAGCTTCAGCGGGAGAGGCTCACCTCGCGCCTTCACCATACGCGAGGGTGACCGCCCCCCGCGAGCCCAGCCACCTTAGCGGTCACGCCAGCGACGTCACCAGTGTGTTGAGCGGAGAGCTACCACCGGCCATGGGGAAGACCGCTTTGTTGACCAATAGGGACAGCGTCGTCAGCAGCGGCTACGAGAGCATGATGAGGGACAGTGAAGCCACAGGGAGCAGCATTTCCATCCGAGACTGTGTCAGCAATCAGAGCTGGTCTGTGATCAACATGGACCGGAACCGGAGGAACCCCAGGAGGAGGAGCAGCAACGGTGAGATCATACCTGGGTAATGTCCTGGTTCAATAAACCCGGAGAGCCCAATTAGAAGAAACCGATTTAAATAACGCGGAAACAGGCCTCCCAGATGGCGCAGTTCCATAGCACCAAGCTGTGGGAAGGTGTGCCGGTAGCTGACGACTGGCTTGGAGACCCCATAGGCGAGCACCGTCAGCAGGGTTGTCCCGGTCTCAGGGCACTATAGCAGCTCCCCCAGGTGGCCTGCATAGTTAACTGATGTCGTCAGGTGAGGGGGCGTGCAGTCACACCCGTTGACATGCGTCACTTAAATGACCAAAGAGCGGTGTAGTGAAAAGCCGAATGGGTTAGTGGGGAGGCCTAAGGAGGAAGGCTTCCTGCTATTGTCAACTCTCCCCAATCTGTCGGGAGTTGTTGAGATGACTCATGGCCATAGATCAAATTAAAATATCAAAAAATTGGGAAAGGGAGGAAGGGGGTGTAAATAAAAAGCAAAAATTATAATAAATCATTGTGACAATGATGTGATATTTACCAGTTCTATCCTATTCCATATATTTCTGTCCTGCCTGGCCTGTAGGTTCAAATCCGCGGCGTCTGTCTCATGACACGTCCATGTCACTGAAGAGGTCAACCAGTGGCCCCTGGTCTCGCTGGGTGGATAGGGGCATCCCAGAGGCCTATGAGATCAAAGTCTATGAGATTGATGATGCCGAGAGGCTACAGAGAAGAGGAGGAGCAGGTAAACAGGTGAGGACAATACATTTTGTAATGATCTGCTCAGCATGGCTGGATGGTGGATTATAGGATATCGGATATAAGGAGCAATAACAGAGTTAATACACCGATGCACAGCTTAAAGCAAGCAAGGTCTGATTCTCTGAAAAATTATCAAAAAAGTTGTCAAATCAAAGACATGCTCAGGAGATGAACTTAGCTTAGCTGGGACTTTTCAGAAGGCTCCTAGCCAACTTTTCAACCCCTTGTCCTTCAAGGTTATTTTTCCTAGAACAAACTCAGTCATGAAGTATTCAGAAGCATCTCTAGCCTCCAGTCAGAAGCTCTCTGTGCTGAACTAAAGTGGCACCTTAAATGTCCCAGGTGAGTAGGAGCCTATGGAGCGAGAGAGAGGCATCAGGTGCAGGGCGTGGCACTGCAGCACAGCTTGCTGCAGCCTAGCCTATAATCACTTTACTGTATGTTTGAACTATTATCCCTGAGGGGGAGGCATATGGCCACTGCACCATGGCTAAGGGCTATATTGGCAACGTTCCACAAGAACCCTTATGAGCCTAACTGCAATTATAAACGGATTACTAATGTCATTAAAACATTGAAAAGCCAATGTTTGCATTGTATGGTACATGCAGAAACAGTAGACAGTCAGGCAACTCAAGTGGAATGCAACCATACAGTTCTAACAGTGGTTAGAATGGACTATACTATTTTGTAATCCCAATGTCCATGTACAGTACAGAGGAACTGTCATCCATGTCAATATTAGAATCTCAGGGATTAACCTTTCTTTGTATGGTTTTTCCAGTGGAATTAGTATTCCAGGGGGTACTTGAGAAACCTTGATATTCCTTCAGCTTATTAGTCAAATGCACAGGTCAAAATTTAGGTTGAGAACCACTGCCGTAGGACTTATCAAGGACCACAGGATGGACCAGGTCCCATAGATCACTCATGCCTAGGAGGGAAATGTGTTGTGATCTTCAACTGTCCTGAATCTGTTGGGAGGGAAATGTGTTGTGATTTTCAACTGTCCTGAGTCTGTTGGGAGGGAAATGTGTTGTGATCTTCAACTGTCCTGAGTCTGTTGGGAGGGAAATGTGTTGTGAACTTCAACTGTCCTGAGTCTGTTGGGATCATTTCTACAATAAGACAATGTCCACCTCCCCACCGATCCCCCTAGCAATCTTAAAAATGAATGCACTAACTGTAAATCATACTGGATGAATGACCTGCCAAAATACTAAAGCATTCAAATGAAAAGTAGTGTCATGGGTAAGAGATATGGTAACATTTGGTGTTTTTGGGAAGCTCTTTGACTACGATCTGATATGTAACTGAAGCATTGAATGCCTTAAAAGGCTGTGTTGTTGTTACAAGGGGATAGCCTGCTTCAGTGCCAAACTCAAGTTCCTGGAACATCGTCAGCAGAGGATGGAGGAGGTACGAGCCAAATACAACAGCCTGAAGAGAGAGCTAGAGCTGGCCAAAAAGAATCTCATGCTTGAGCCAGGGAAATGGAACCAGGAGTGTAAGTGCTTACCACAAAAATACATAAATCAGTGATTTGTTTACTTGTGGCTTTATTTCTCTAAGAATTTGGACACTACAAGCTGTGCGACCAAACATCTTTACATGACTGCCCAATAAAATAACTCTCTTGCCAGCGACTCTTGCTACTGCCATGTAATCAGTTTTTTTATGCTATTTGTGACGCTGCCACTTATTCCAACGTTGTGTTGTGTGTAGTCGACCTGTGGCAGACGTTTGAGGTCGACTCTCTTGAACACCTGGAAGCCTTGGAGGTAGTCACAGCAAAGCTGGAGAGCAAGGTGAACCTCTGCAAGGCCAATGTCATGATAGTCACGTGCTTTGACGTCCCCACCAAGCGCCGCCAAGCCAGAAGACGCCGCCGCACCTAACAAGGGCTAGGATTCCTAGGAATTTAGTGTGATTGATTTATTTCCCATTGTTGTTATTAAAGACTTAGAGAGCGACAGTGAGTGAGGGAAATGGGAGGGGAATCCACAATGGCATACCACCATAACAGAAACATTTCTAGATTTGTTTTTGGGTGCTTATCTGAATTCCACTTGAAAACGTACCCAGGTATTTGCCTTTCAACTCTATACCAGAAGTGAGAAGTATCATTCAGGGAGTGGAATGAACATCTTTGAATACCTGTGAGCACTCTCACACTGAATAATGTATGTTCTGACTCGATGCGCGTTATGTCGATAAATCCGCTCAAAGCACTTCAGCGCATGCAACTCCAACACACACTATCATCTAACCACAATGACTCACTTTGATTCGTTTAAGCAATAAGGCCTGAGGATCTGAGGTCGCAAATATACCACGGCTAATGTTCGTTCTTAGATGCAACACAGAGTGCCTGGGCAAAGACCTTAGCTGTGGTGTATTGCCAATATATCACAAACCCCTGAGGTGCCTTATTGCTGTTATAAACGGGTAACTAATGTAATTAGAAGGGTAAACAAGTAATTTTTCATCATACCTGGGGTATATTGTCTGACACCGTCATGGTGAACAAAGAAAGGTTTTCAGGAGAAATGGAAAGAGAAAAGCCTGTGATGCAACTTCCTCGTTTGGGTGTTAACAAAGCAACATTCCATCCTAACTTTTACTGGATTGATTGAAGAGTTCAGAAGAGAGCTTCCGCGGATGTTTCTCCCCTCTGTCCAAAACCATTAATGGGGAAAGCATTGGGCCCACTTTGAGTTAGTCAAATAATTTATTTCAGCCAATCAGAAAATTGAAGAGCCAAATTACACTGTTTTTAAATGCATACAGTACCAGTCAAGTTTGGACACACCGACTCCCTCAAGAGTATTTCTTAAGTTACTATGATAATATATACTATTTTCACCATTGTAGAATAATAGTGAAATGTCAAAAGTATGAAATATTACATTTGTAATGAAAAATTGTTCAACATATCAAAACACATTTATATTTTTGATTCTTAGAAGTAGCCATCCTTTGCCTTATAAAATCTTTGCACACTCAGGGCATTCTCTCAACCAGTTTTATGAGGTAGTCACCTGAAATGCTTTTCCAACAGTCTTAAAGGAGTTCCCACGTATGCTGAGCACTTGTTGGCCAGTTTCTTTCACTCTGCAGTCCAACTCATCCCAAACCATCTAAATTTGGGTTGCTGGGTGATTGTGGAGGCCAGATCATCTGATGCAGCACTGCATCACTGTTCCTGTTCAAATAGCCCTTACACAGCCTGGAGGTGTGATTTTGATCATTGTCCTGTTTATAACAAATGATCTTATAAGTCCCATTAAGCGCAACCCTGTTGCAATGGCATATCACTGCAAAATGCGGTGGTAGCCATGATGTTTGATTGTGCCTTGAACTCTAAGTAAATCAGAGATGGTAGCAAAGCACCCCAACACAATCACACCTCCTCCAGGCTTCACGTTGGAAACCACAGACATGAAAATAATCCGTTGACTCACTCTGCATCTAACAAAGACATGGCGGTGTAAAAATCTCACATTTGGACTCATCAGAACAAAGGACAGATTTCCACCTGTCTAATGTCCTTTTCTTGTATATCTTGGCCCAAGCAAGTCTCTTCTTATTGGTGTCCTTCAGTTGTGGTTTCTTTGCAGCACTTCAATAATGAAGTGGGTGGAGTTAGTTTTACACTGCTATATTATTGTGGGGGACTAGGTTCAGTCCATCCAGTCTTAAGTTCCAATTGTTTACGCTGTTTGATTTATGTAACAGGGCCAAAGGTCAGTCTGAAGAGTATACTTTTTCCGAGCCAATGTGCATCTGCCATATTATTGCTTTCTCTTTGCTTTTAGAAATGTCCAGCCTGAAAACCCACTTTCTGGGAAATACTTTCCACACATTAACTTTTAATAAGGCACCCCTGCTAATTGAAATGCATTCCAGGTGACTACCTCATTAAACTGGTTGAAAGACATCAAAGAGTGTGCAAAGCAGTCATCAAACAAAGGGTTGCTACTTTGAAGAATCTATAATATGAAATATATTTTGATTCGATTAGCCCCATTTTTGGTTGTTTGGTGATTTCACATGTGCTATTTTGCAGTTTTAACATCGTCAGTGTGGAAAATAGTAAAACTAAAGAAATACCCTTGAATAAGAAGGGTTATCCAAACTTTTGGCAGGTACTCTATATACCAGAGCTTCACCACAGGAAAACACACACACTCTATGATGTTTGTTTCATGATGTCTGTTAACATATTATTGAACTACAGTACATCTTCATATTTCTCTGTGTTTTTGATGCTATTGCTATGTACTGTTTCATTACAAAGGATAAATTGTTCTCACAAGGTTGTGTTCTTCTTGTGCTTTATTTAAATACTTTGTGTCTGAAAACTGTGTGAGAGTGGGAAGCTGGCCACAAAATGGTGATGCCTTATTAAAACCAACACAAGAGAGCACTGTTGTAAACACTTGTCCAACAGTAGCACTGACTCCTGAATACAGACCTATATAACTCCTACCCTTCTAGGTTAGTCTGGCTCCAACCCCTTTCAGATCTATCTTAAAATAGTGAATTATTGGAAAATTCCATCCAGGTTACTAGGTTCATATTAGATTCCGTATGTACCCATCATAAGATGTTAAGCCTATTGTACCTTTTTCCTATACGGTGCAACAGCTTAGCCGTCAGCCGCTGTCACTGTGGATGTTTTTCAGTGGACAGTAATGAGGATGCCCGGTCAACCACAGTTCATCTCTAAAAGGTAGCCCATTATGAAGTCAGACTCACTGCAAACACACACAGGCATTTACACACATGCTGACACAACACATGCACACACACACATATCCCAAGATTGCGTCTTTCCCTTTTCATGCTCTACTTCACTGTCATTTAGGACTAATTTAAAGTCCCCAGAAAATAACAAGGCATATTTGAATGTAACTGACATGAAACATGCTGCTGCCTGCAGTTTAGCTTCCTCCACTGATAGTTCTCATAGCCCCACACTGGGAAGAAACCTGTGGTCCTCTGCTTCGCAACGCACAAAATTCTAGACCGCTGGCAATCTACACACAGTAGGACAGGTTATCCCACTAAATCCAGCCCAAGAGCTGACCGAAAGATGCTCATAGAAGTCTCTAACAACCCCAGGGAAACAAAAATATATCTAAAGGCTTTTCTTGCCACAATCAGTGTTAAAATTTATGAGTCAACCATCAGACAAAGACTACATAAACCTGGCCTACATGGGAGGTCAGGAAGGAAGAAGCCTCTGCTCTCTAAAGAAAGTATCAAGAAAGTACTGATTTCCAGACAGCAGCTGGGTAAAGACCAAAACAGTCCTCCAGGCTGTGTAATGGCAATTTGACAAAGTAGTACAGTGATACAGTGCTGCATCAGATGATCTGGCCTCTACAATCACCAGATCCCAGGCAAATTTTGAAGGTTTGGGATGAGATGGACTTCAAAGTGAAAAAATGGGGGCACAGTATATGTGAGAACTCCCTCAAGTCAAGACTGTTGGAAAAGCATTCCAGGTGACTACCTCATGAAACTGGTTGAGAGAATGCCCATAGTGTGCGAAGTTGATATCATGTCTCAAAAGAGTTGTGGAATGCCAAATTGAAATCCTATATTTCTATTCCGTTTATATGCTATTGGGGGAGCTTGAAGTGGGCTATGCATACAAGAAAACCCTCAAACACGATGCAGTTGAAGCATTACTGTAAAGAAAGGTTGGCAAACTCCCCCCACTTGATGTAGTATATGGTTAAGCAGTTATAATTTCCACCAGAGGTGGCAACACAGATTATTGGAAATAGTGGTGTAGGTCAATTTTCCGCAATATGAAAATGCATTTCTGTTGATTTCTAATTGAGGAGTATAATGTTTCATTGTCATTTGTTAAATCAGTTTATCTTTCTCTGTCAACAGTGGTGAAGTGAAGATATATATACGTAAGTAAAACAATCAACTTTTTAGGATGTGTCCTGTTTCACATGACTGCAGGCCACCACCAGCCAAGGAAAAACACTCCTCTGTGTGTAAGTTGAGATATCTGCCAGAAGAGGGCCTCATTTCCTCCGTTTTGCAATAAAATTTGATAAATATATAAATAATTTGCAAGAGGGGCTGACAGGATAACAGAAAATGCCCGGATTCAATCGTAAACATCCATTGATCGGCAAAGAGTATCTCTTCTGCTGAAGGATCGTAAGATTCGCTGTGCGGCTCGTGCTATTAGGACGTCGTGTTTAAAATAGAAGGAAGCCACGGAACCGTTGCTTATATTGCCACGGATCTTCTGCCTACTGCCGGACATTATCTTGCCTGTGTAAGTATTTGGATACATACGCATAATAATGGATTGCCTATAAAGGTTTTTTACTTACGTTACCTTATATAATCTTATTGAAAGATGTTTATCCAATATAGCTCTTTCCCACAGCCTGACCTAAATAACATTTTCCCATTTTCTCATTAGTTACGGGTAAAATGGTTGATCGTTTCTGAATAATAAACATGACATTAGCATAAGAACATGAATACTGTGAATTGCAACTTCGTAGCATATGCGGCATGTTTATTAATGTGTGAACTGCGTTGATAATGAGCGACAGTATTCAAATTGAAGCAATATGAAAGTATAGAGTAGGACTCATCGGCTCCATTAAGCAGCGACATGCTCCACGGAGTTGCACAGAGCATCAGCTGCAGCATCAATTCTTCGCTGTTGGTCCCCAAAACCGTACCAATGACCTGCTAAAAAAGTACACAGGACCGCAAGAGTAGTCCTCAGAAACAACAACCGTTATCTTATATATTTGAATAGTCTAACTGAAGTCATACATTAGGGACTTATTTGTAGAAAAAAAAGAATAATATATATTATATTAATATAGCTAATAAAAAAATTAAGAGACCACTGCACCTTTTTATTAAATTTCTAAAAAGGTCGAAAAGGAAGGTTTTGTGTGAGGAACAGAAAGGTTTCAACTTTATATATGTAGAATTAAAACACTTACTACCTAAATAAATGTCCTCAGATCGGTGCCTAAGACAGTTCTGAATATCTAGCATACAGTCCACAGCCTACTAGGTTCATTCTAATCATTCCTCACTTATGTTGGATGACTTATGTTGGTTGATCTTTCAGAAAAAAATCCCTTTGAATAAACAATATGTGTACTTCTTTCAGAAATGTAAAAAATAACATAACAAATGACAGTTAAACTAAGTTCAACCATTCAGGAAATTCAGTTCACGAGTGAATGGTACATATTTAACTTATGTATCATAGAGCTATAGTAGTAGTCCACCCCCAGAAACACGAGTTATGGAACTTCCATCAGTTTGGTGAAACATCAGTTCTGTCTGTGAAATCAAGAAATTGTTTGGTGACACAACATAGCTACATATTCTGGTGATTGGGGTAGGGTGATAACACACTATACATATCATAGCCTGAATTCACCATACATGTCCAAAACACAGTCATTCATCCATCTTGTCATGACAAACAGTGCTGGCCCAAGCCTTTTGGGGGCACTAAGCTAAATATGATTTCGGGGCCCCCTCTTCCCTAGGGGTCCAGGGCTCACTAGTGGTCCAGGGACACCTTGCGGTCAGGGGCCCTATATGTCACTTATGCCTAGGGCCGGCCCTGATGTCAAAGTATATATTTAATTTCCATATCCTTGTATGAGGTCCATTCTATGTTGTAGTTCTATGTTCTCAAGCCTCACATCTTCTAGAACGGGATCAGGGCAAGTTCTGAGACGCCACTTTTTACATTCCAGCCATAATCTCTGCTCAGTCATGCTTTAATATAGGCCAGGTCTTGTGATGTAGAGGTTCTGTATTTAACAGTGTGATGTGGAGGTTCTGTATATTACAGTGGCTTAACTGCTCTTCCGTCCCTCCATCCCTCCATCCCTACCTCCTTCCATCCTTTCGTCCCTCCCACCCTCCCTCCATCCTTGTGTGTGATAACGCTGGCCCATGTGTTTATGTGTTCATGTGATTATGTAACATTCCCTATATGGTTTCCAATAGTCAACAGACGAAAAGGTTATTTTAAGTCTGAATGTTCTCAAAATAATGGAGGCTCTTTTTTCATTGCCTGAAGGCAAGTCCTGGTTGTGACACAAAGAGATCTGTCTGAAAACATTCACTCAGCAAAATAACTGGCATTTCCCTCCCACTCTTCTGCACATTCAGTTTCCTCACTGTATTAAGGACTGCAGTCAATGACGATCTAATGTATTGTATCTCCACTGTTTATTTCCAGAACGGTATTGTAGAGGAGAGGAAGACATCTGTTGGAAGGTTTTGAAGGACCAGGGAAAGCCTTAAACAACCCCAAACAACGACGCCAAATCACAGGAAGACGTTATTAATAACAAGGAGACTGAGGTACAACAATATACCTTATGCTGTAACACAGGCAAATCTTATCAAGCTCTCCCCCCTCTAACAACGAGCTGTCAAGACCTGAAAACATTGGCCCAAGAAATTGCATTCAGCTAATGTCAATGTCAGAACTTTCTATACCAGCCTTAACCAAATGTGTGTTTCCAGACAGAATTTAGTTATAGTAAGAGACAACCCAAAGCAGCCAGTCACGGCCCACCTATAGGCACCGACCCACAGCTTGGAAACCCTGAGGGAGACAATGGGCAACAAGAGCACCAGCCCCCCTGGAGACCCAAAGACTGAGATGACTAAGCAAGAGGCAAACAACTCTGACATTACCTCAGGTAACATACAATACTCAGCAAACTGTATCGGTCTTGCATTGACTTGTCACTCTACATTACTCTGTAGTATATTTAAGCAATAAAGCACAAGGCCGTGTGGTATATGGCCAATATACCTTGGGTAAGGGTTTTGTTATACACAATGCAAAAAGGAGTGCCTGGATAATGCCCTTAGCCATGATATATTGGCCCTGTATCACAAATTGGGTGTCTTATTAGTAGAGCCTTATTGCTATTACATTTAAAAACCAGTTACCAATGCAATTTGTGCAATTAATGAAGTACCCTTGGCAATAGGTATTATATCCCACATCTTTCAGGCAATGGTTATTCATTATGCTATTAACTGGAGCTTATTATGTCAGCTACCTCAAAGACCAAATTGTATGTTTGCAATTATAGTTGAACATAATTGTGAACATGTTACAACACATCTATTACAGTTTTCATTGTGCGTGTTTTCAGGAAGTAGCCCCAGAGGCACCCCGGGCCCAAGTTCTGACCTGCTAGCCTCACTACAGTCCCTGGGAGAACACAGCGATCACACACTGCTGCCACAGTCCCTTCACCAGGTGTGTGCGTCCCCTCTGCTTTCACAAACACAATTCCTTAGTGTTTCGGTTCCAGGGTTTTTATTGTGCGTTTTTAGCACAGTGGCGTCGTGCTCCGTCACTTATTTTCTGTCACCGGAAACATCCACTCTTTCCTCCTGTCGTCTCCGTCATTTGAATGCAGAGTAAATTATGCCCTCCATTCCCTGGTCAAAACGAGTGCACTACGTAGGGAATAGGAGACAATTTGGGACGGCCGTTAAAACAATGATACAAAACAAAGGGCTGCTCTCTGATTAGACCTGCACTATCACTGGATCATTGGAAGAATCCCTGGTCAACAAAGTATGTCTTAAGATGCTTTGCCTATGAATTTAAGTTGTTTAGACAACATATATGCCCAAATATATCTAATATAAGAACTGTACTCTGGACATCAAATACATTCATATAACCATTGCTAACCGGACTTGGCATCTATAGGAATAGGAAATTAAATAGCATTTGACACTTGAAGAGATCCAGTAGGCATCTCAACTATGTGTTAATTCTATCACAAGTTGAGGAAGAAACATGCAGAACTATTCGACAAAGTTGTTTTCGATAAGTGAACCCGAGGCATAACAGCATTCTACTGGCCTCAGGACGCAAAGTCACATTTTGAGTCTTAACTCTCCTCTCTCACTATATGTATGTGGTTCAATTACAAAATAGTGAGGTTGGGTCATTACAACTATTACATAACCTGCTCGTCCTGTGGAGGAAACAAAACAAGAAACAGATGCAGTTTCATTAGGAAAACAGAGACACATTTCTACTCCAAGCTTTAGCACACCATACTTTAACAGTATATAATTAAGGGGCCTGTCTTTATTTTTATTCGTAAAGGAACATAACATTGCTACTGTCTCAACCATAATAAATCAGATGCATTAATATGATTATAATTAGTATGCTTGTTTGCTCTTTTATGCATACATGTAATCTTTCAAGCGTTATGTACATGGTCAGAGGAGTGAAGTTTAAAGTAACTGCCTTGTGAAAAGTTCTTTTTTAGAAGTTCATATTTCCTCAATACACAAATTAGTTCAGCCTATACCATTCCTGCTCAAAAAGCTGCTTAAAGATGTTAAGGCAAACTAAAACGACTTCACTCAAGTTGTAGGTAATTGTGGATCAGATGTTTTTGAAATCTGGAAATACTGGGCATTTACTCTGAAGTCAAGGACAAATGGTCATGTGGGCTTGTGAACACAAAATCTCTGGGAGGTACGCTAATCCAGGATATAAATTCTATGCTTTAAAGGTCAAATGTCTCTCCTGGTATTTCTTTCTGTAACATGTGATCCTGGGCTTTCATATAGAAAATGTGTCTTGAATTTAAGACCAGGATTATCTGCTTGTAAAACCAATTAACTCTATTTAAAGACAAGGGTTAGCAAAGTGATGCTATGATGAGATATTGCGATGAGTAGAATACAAGACCTCTCTTACACAGACCCGAACATCATCCGTATTTGTGGAGAGGTTGGGCATCACAAATCAACTCTGTTGGTGGTTTTAGCGGAAATGTTCTCACTTTGCAAAGAACCTTTTGGCAATTGGGCACCAAAAACCAGCATACGCTAGGCCCACCAAGGAATAAAAAAGCCTCTAGAGTTCTGGAACAAAGTCTTGTGGAGAGATGAGATGAAGATCTGAACCAGAGTGATTTAAAGAGGCAAATGCATTAGGACAATGAACCCAGACACACTGCCATAGCAACCAAGGTGTTTTCTGGGCCAGAAATTAGAACATTTCCTGACCAGGCAAGTCAATTGCCTGCTTTGAATCCAACTGAGTGTGTCTTTTACATACTGAAACCATCAGAAACTGAAGATGTCGCTGATCAATGTCTGGTGATGGCTGTGAGTTGCAGGCCATCATTGCATACAGTGGGTATGCGACCATGTACTACACATTACCACTTTATTCTACATGGTGGTAATCTGTCCACATTCGTACCCCAAAATGGACGGACTGTGTGCGCATATGTGTGCATCAGCATAGCGGTTGCTTGCTCTTTGGGGTTTCAGGCTGGGCATCTGTAAAAGCACTTTGTGGCGACTGCTGATGTAAGAAGGTCTTAATAAAATACATTGGATTGATTGATGTAAATAATTTGCCAACATTTTCAAGTAACGCAATGTTTTTTTTGGTCTGTCTCGACAGATAGCGGAGGCCTACTCCCTGGAAGAGGATTGTATCCTTATTGATTCTCACCAGAGCCTGTTTGTAGTTCTGTGGTTTGGGTAGAGCACAGCAGCAACTGGGTAGCAGTGTTTTTCCTTACAAAGCCGTGGGGACATCGGTGACTTTGATTTAAGACAACACTCTAACGCTGTTCATTTGAGGAAGACACGGGTCGGTGTCTGCAGGTGTGTTGAGTGTTCCCATGTGCGCCAGTCTCATACTTCTTACATATCACTTAGAGCTGAGTGTCTATTGGCAAATGGAAAACCAGCATATGCTGGGCCAACCATGGAATAGAGTACTATAGGTGGTGTGTTCTCATTCTTTGACAGGTTGTTCCTACTTGGTCTGTTCTTCATGGTTCATGGGTTGAATTGCATACTGTCTATTTCCTCTACAGTTACTCTGCCACCACTGTTTGTGCTGTTACCATGGTAACTGGCCTCCTGGCAGACGGAGAGAGTGAGAGTGAGCGAGGTTGAGTTAGAGCGGTGGGGAGTTGTGTGTGGATGTTTAGGGTGTGGCTGTGTCCAGAGATATAGGGTACTTACCAAATAGCACCCTACTCTTTAGGGTCAAAGACCATGGACTTGAACAGGGTTATATTTGGGATGGAGCCATATAGTGAGGATAGATTCTGGGGTGGGTGGGGTTGTTTGTTCAAGATAATGTGTCCCCCTGGAAGAAATCCAATGTATTCCCATTGAGATTCCCAAGAATCTCTTACACCATAGGGTTTGCCGTAAACAGTAATTTTAAGCAATACTAAACAAACACACAGAATAAAGCTCAATAAAGCTCAGTCAACTTCCAAATATTAAAGAAGTACAAATTCATGTGTAAAAACATTCTCCTTGAGCGGCAGAGGAGACCCAGGAGTGGCTTCCACATTCCAGGGTTTGTTCACAGCACACACCAGATGTACGCTACTTTTGTCAGAACACTTTGTTAATATGGTCTTTTGGTTGCGAGTGTTCAACAGCCGTAGTACTAGTTGTTTCTGGCCCTTGTTGTGCCTGGTTTCCTCAATGGCTGATGGCTATCAGATCAGTGGGCGGTGCAGTTCCTGCAGTTGGAAAGACTGTACCATGAGCGCCTGCTTTCCAACCTCGCCACCCTGCAAGAAGACTGGGGTACTGCATTCTACACTGCATGACTCCTGTCACTGCACTAGACTCATCTAACTGACAATATAGAACTCTGTCTCTGTCTTTGCTTTGAATTCCATTCTGTGTGTGTTCATCTCTGTGTGCTTCCAGAAAGACGGTGGAGAGAGAGGAACAGAGCAGCTGTGAACAACAGCATTGGACAGGAGCACATAGAAATACTAAGCCAGATCTGCAGGACACACAAGAGGTGAGATAGAAGCTAGTGGACCATACCATGGGTACTAACGTAGTCCTGTTCTAGGACTGGGACTAAATCCGCAATCACTGTCACAGCAGTGGTGTACTAAGAGGTCTCCTTAACGATGTACTGATACTGCACTTTACAGATACAGTGGTGTACTGATTCAGTGGGTTATTGATACAGTGCTGTACCGATACAGTGATATACTGATACAGTGGTGTACTGATTCAGTGGGTTATTGATACAGTGCTGTACCGATACAGTGATATACTGATACAGTGGTGTATTGATATAGTGGGTTATTGATACAGTGCTGTACCGATACAGTGATATACTGATACAGTGGTGTACTGATTCAGTGGGTTATTGATACAGTGCTGTACCGATACAGTGATATACTGATATAGTGGTTTATTGATTCAGTAGGTTATTGATGCAGTAGTATACCGATTCAATGGGTTATTGTGCAAAGCCTCTACCACACATGATGCCATAGGAAAGCACAGAACATCATAAAATACTACAGCCACTCAGGCTATGGTCTGTTCCCACTGCTGCCGTCTGGTAGACATTACCGATACAATGGTGTACTGATACAGTGGGTTATTGATACAGTGGTGTACTGATTCTGTGGGTTACTGATACAGTGGTATACTGATTCTGAGTGTTACTGATAAAGTAATGTACTGATTCTGTGGGTCACTGATACAGTGGTATACTGATTCTGAGGGTTACCGATACAGTGGTGTACTGATTCTGTGGGTCACTGATACAGTGGTATACTGATTCTGTGGGTCACTGATACAGTGGTATACT
>JACXGJ010003130.1:35809-57220 GCA_016801105.1 Esox niger | reverse complement strand
GCTCAGGCAGAGTAGTCGGGGACGGGCGATAAGTCGGTACACGGAAGGTCTGTTCGGGGAGATTGCGAGATGTGGAATGCTAGCGTAAACCATTGATCCGGCAGGGGAGAAGTGGCAGGGAGTTGTATTTGTATGGGTGGTGATGAGGAGAATAGGGACAGGTGTGTGATGAGGTGATTGGAAGCAGGTGTGTGATTAGATGATTGGAAGCAGGTGTGTGAGTAGGTGCTGACTCAGGAGCGCGGGCGCCCTCTGCTGCGCGCTCGCGGCGGCTGGGACGTGACAATACTTAAATAATGTATACAGTCATTCCTCACAGACCGATATATTTCAAGTGTTCATTCCTTTTAATTCTGATGATTATAACTGACAACTAACGAAAACCCCAAAATCAGTATCTCAGAAAATGTTAATATTGTGAAAAGGTTCAATATTGAAGACACCTGTTACCACACTCTAATCATTTAATTAACTCAAAACACCTGCAAAGGCCTTTAAATGGTCTCTCAGTCTAGTTATGTAGGCTATACAATCATGGGGAAGACTGCTGACTTGACAGCTGTCCAAAAGACGACCATTGACACCTTGCACAAGGAGGGCAAGAAACTAAAGGTCATTGCTAAAGAGGCCGGCTGTTCACAGAGCTCTATGTCCAAGCACATTAATAGAGAGGCGAAGGGAAGTAAAAGATGTGGTAGAAAAAAGTGTACTAGCAATAGGGATAACCGCACCCTGGAGAGGATTGTGAAACAAAACCCATTCAAAAATGTGGGGGAGATTCACAAAGAGTGGACTGCAGCTGGTGTCAGTGCTTCAAGAACCACCACGCACAGACGTATGCAAGACATGGGTTTTAGCTATCGCATTCCTTGTGTCAAGCCACTCTTGAACAAGACACAGCGTCAGAAACGTCTCGTCTGGGCTAAAGACAAAAAAGACTGGACTGCAGCTGAGTGGTCCAAAGTTATGTTCTCTGATGATAGTACATTTTGCATTTCCTTTGGAAATCAAGGTCCCAGAGTATGGAGGAAGAGAGTGGCAAAGAATCCACGTTGCTTGAAGTCCAGTGTAAAGTTTCCACAGTCAGTGATGGTTTTGGGTGCCATGTAATCTGCTGGTGTTGGTCCACTTAATTTTCTGAGGTCCAAGGTCAACGCAGCCGTTTACTAAGAAGTTTTAGAGCACTTCATGCTTCCTGCTGCTGACCAACTTTATGGAGATGCAGATTTCATTTTCCAGCAGGACTTGGCACCTGCACACAGTGCCAAAGTTATCAGTACCTGGTTTAAGGACCATGGTATTCCTGTTCTTTATTGGCCAGCAAACTCGCCTGACCTTAATGCTATAGAAATTCTATGGGGTATTGTGAAAAAGATGCGATACGCCAGACCCAACAATGCAGAAGAGCTGAAGGCCACTATCAGATTAACCTGGGCTCTCAAAACACCTGAGCAGTACCACAGACTGATCGACTTCAAGCGACATCTCATTGCTGCAGTAATTCAGGCAAAAGGGGCCCCAACTAAGTATTGAGTGCTGTACATGCTCATACTTTTCATGTTCATACTTTGCTGTTGGCCAAAATTTCTAAGAATCCTTTTTTGTATTGGTCCTAAGTATAATTCTAATATTCTGAGATACTAATTTTGGGGTTTTCATTAGTTGTCAGTTATAATTATCAAAATTAAAAGGAATGAACACTTGAAATATATCAGTCTGTGCGGAATGACTGTATACATTATGCAAGATTCACTTTTTGAATGGAATTACTGAAATAAATCAACTTTTTGATAATATTCTAATTATATGACCAGCACCCCTACTTCTTCATCTTTATCCGTTGTCGGGTCACGGGGGGCACCAGCTCCAGCAGGGGACCCCAAACTTCTCTTTCCCGAGCTACATTTGCCAGCTCTCACTGGGGGATCCCGATGCGTTCCCAGGCCAGTGTCGAAATATAATCTCTCCACCTAGTCTTGGGCCTACCCCGAGGGTCTCCTCCCAGCTGGACGTGCCTGGAAAACCTCCCCAGGGAGACGTCCTGGGGGCATCCTTACCAGATGCCCGAACCGCTTCAACTGGCTCCTTTCAATGCAAAGGAGCAGCGGCTCTACTCCAAGTTCCTCACAGATGACTGAGCTTCTCACCCTATTTCTAATGGAGACGCCAGCCACCCTTCTGACTAATTTCAGCCACTTGTACCCGCGATCAAGTTATTTCGTTCATGACCCAGCCTTCATGACCATAGGTGAGGGTAGGAATGAAAATTGACCGGTATATCGAGTGCTCTGCCTTCTGGCTCAGCAGTTTTCGTCACAACAGTGCGGTAAACCAAATGCAGTAACACCCCTGCTGCTCCGGCCAATGTCCATGGTAATAGGTACAATTTATATGCTAATTTTGCTAAACGGCGTTCTGCTCTGGCGGGTATAGGGGGTAAAAAAGGCCTGGCGGTTCTAGTGTTAAAAAGACAAGTGACTGAATTCGAAAGTCAGATTATCTACCTAAAGCAAAATAATACGTGTCCTGTAGTTCTTGACCAGGTTTGCACACACTGCAGCAGGGATTTTGGCCCAATCCTCCATACAGACTTTCTCCAGATCCTTCAGGTTTCGGGGCTGTCGCTGGGCAATTTGGACTTTCAGCTCCCTCCAAATATGTTCTATTGGGTTCAGGTCTGGAGACTGGCTAAGCCACTCCAGGAAATGATGATGCTTCTTATGGTGCCACTCCGTAGTTGCCCTGGCTGTGTGTTTCGGGTCGTTGTCATGCTGGAAGACCCAGCAACGACCCATCTTCAATGCTCTTCAATGCTCTAACTTGGTCCTTTAGCCCATCCCAGCTTTGTGCAATTCTACAATTTTATCCCTGATATCCTTACACAGCTCTCTGGTCTTGGCCATTGTGGAGAGGTTGGAGTCTGTTTGATTGAGTGTGTGAACAGGTGTCTTATATACAAGTAATGAGGTCTAACCGTTGCAGTTAATACAGGTAATGAGTGGAGAACAGGAGGGCTTCTTAACGAAAAACGAATAGGTCTGTGAGAGCCAGAATTCTTGCTGGTTGGTAGGTGATCAAATACTTAAGTTATGCAATAGAATGCAAATTACTTATTTAAAAATCATACAATGTGATCATCTTGAATTTGTTTTAGATTCCGTCTCACACAGTTGAAGTGTACCTATGGTAGAAATTACAGACCTCTACATGCTTTGTAAGTAGGAAAACCTGCAAAAACAGCAGTGTATCAAATACTTGTTCTCCCCACTGTATTTTATGATTTTGAGACAATTGCCAATCCTGTGAAAGGTGTACACACTGCAAATTTTGCGTGTGCAATACGCTTTGATAACAAGACGTGGTGTTCGGCCGGAAATGGTTGTGTCGCTTTTTTTTTCCAAAAGTTTAGGAAACTGAAATATACTGACTACATATTTATAGCACACAACATCGATGTTTCGATGGTTACATCTTGATGCAGTACCTTGCTAACAATGGTAATGGCACAACACTTATTGCTAATGGTAGCAAGCTCATGATTTTTACAGTTAGCACATTCAATCAGAGATACATTGATAGTCATTGCTTCTGTTAGAAATCAGCCATGTCGTATAGTGGTAGTAATAATAACATGCGTACTCGGTTGTCAAGGGAGAGAGTATTCAATGTTTATTGCAGCATATTGATAGTCTATTAGCACATGATGTTACAGGCTCAAACTCTTCCCTACTCACGTTTGTCTCTCTCTACTCTCTCAACTGTAATGTGGGGTACAAGCTGTTAAATACCTTGAGGGGCGTGTTTACCTAGCAAAGCCAAGACACTAATCCCCACACCAAATGGTCAATGTAAACATTCCTGTGGTTACCAGAGCGTAACCAACAGGGAGAATCTTAACTTTCTGTTATTCTCAATATCTAGGCATATTCACTTCTAATGAACCATACATTCAAGTTGTAGTTGTTAATGCTCAGATCCTACATTTCCTACCATTTCCTACCAACAGCCTTGCAACTTGCTATGGGATTTAAGGATTCGTAGAAAGGCTACTTTCCTTACAAGTTAAACATCAAGGAGAATGAGTACTATGTTGGTCCTCATCCGGAACCAGAATACTACGGTGTGAACACCATGATGGCTAAAGAAAAAGATGAATTTTGCAATGGTCCCAAACTTACCGCAGACCCCTTTGTCATGCAGGATGAAATTAAGGCTTACTGTGTGAATGATGTGGTCATCTTGAGAGAGTTGTATGCGCTACAGAGTTCCCTACAGAGTTCCTGAAGTGTGGTGGTGTTGACCCATTCCAGTCAATTACGATTGCTTCAGCTTGCATGAAAGTCTTTGGCAACAGATTCCTCACCAATGACACCATTGCATTGGTCCCCTCAGACAACTACAACCGTTGTCAGAAGACATTCTCAAACATGTCAATCCAGTGGCTTGAATATGTGGCCTCTGGTGAGAATATATCAATACAGCATGCCCTGAACCGGGGTGAAATTAAAATCGCTGCCTACTATGTTGATGGATACGTTGAACGCGATAGTGTGTGCACAGTCTATGAATTTCTAGGCTGTTTCTGGCACAGTCACCCAAAGTGTTTTTGTCCAACAAGCATGAACCAGGTAATAAAGATTCAATACGGGTTGATGCACCAACAATGTCTGACAAAGCTTGAGGCTTTGAGCCACCAATTGTGCAAGTTCTCCCACTTAAAAAGATGAGAGACGCCTGTAACCTTCATCACAGGTACACTTCATATTTGAGAGACAAAATGAGAGAAAAAAATCCAGAGAATCACATTATAGGATTTGTTATGAATTTATTGGTAAATTCCTTGCTAAAATAAATATTTGGTCACCAACAAACAAGCTTTCTGGCTCTCACAGACCTGTAACTTCTTCTTTAAGAGGCTCCTCTGTCCTCCACTCGTTACCTGTATTAATGGCACCTGTTTGAACTTGTTATCAGTATAAAAGACACCTGTCCACATCCTCAAACAGTCACACTCCAAACTCCACTAAGGCCAAGACCAAAGAGCTGTCAAAGGACACCAGAAACAAATTTGTAGACCTGCACCAGGCTGGGAAAACTGAATCTGCAATAGGTTAGCAGCTTGGTCTGAAGAAATCAACTGTGGGAGCAATAATAAGAAAATGGAAGACATACAAGACCACTGATAATGTCCCTCGATCCGGGGTTCCACGCAAGATCTCACCCCGTGGGTTCAAAATTATCACAAGAACGGTGAGCAAAAATCCCAGAACCACACGGGGGGACCTAGTGAATGTCCTGCAGAAAGCTGGGACCAAAGTAACAAAGGCTACCATCAGTAACACACTACATTGCCAGGGACTCAAATCCTGCAGTGCCCGACGTGTCCCCCTGCTTAAGCCAGTACATATCCAGGCCCGTCTGAGGTTTGCTAGAGAGCATTTGAATGATCCAGAAGAGGATTGGGAGAATGTCATATGGTCAGATAAAACCAAACCTGTGAAAACCTTGGGAAGACTTAGAGAAAATGTTTGACCTCTGTAATTGCCAACAAAGGGTAAATAACAAAGTATTGAGATGAACTTTTGTTATTGACCAAATACTTATTTTCCACCAAAATTTACTAATAGATTCATAAAATATCCTACAATGTGATTTTCTGGACTTTTTTTCTCATTTTGTCTCTCATAGTTGAAGAGTGCCTATGATGAAAATGACAGGCTTCTCTCATCTTTTTAAGTGGGAGAACTTGCACAATTGGTGGCTGACTAAATACTTTTTTGCCCCACTGTATATGTTCAATACATATGGGAGTGTGAGTGGAAACAGCTTAAAAACACATCTGCAGAGGTCCAAGCTTTCTTGAAGACCTTTGATGTTCCAGAGTGCCTTGACCTTCGGGATGCTCTTTTCAGAGGTCGTACCAAGTAATTAATTTCAAGTTTACAGCTTGAGAAGGGGAGACTATTCAGTATATTGATGTCTGTAGTCCCATTCTGCAACAAGACAAATACTTTTCAGATTGGGCATCCAGACATAATCTTTCCCGATTTCAAACCACTAGAGACCTACGTTGGTATTGTTAAGGCTAAGGTGTGTCCACTAAAAGGCCTTTATCACCTTGTTTTACCGCACAGGGTTGGCGGCAAGCTATTCTTTCCCTTATGTAGATTGTGCTGAGTCTGAAAACCAGGTTACTGATTGTTCACATACTGATTCAGAAAGAGCTTTAACAGGTACCTGGGTTTCAATTAAGCTATTGTGAAAAATGTCAAAGTCTTGGATTTCACCAGGACGTCAGATGATCATTTTGCAGATTACATGAGAACATTCCTGCAGCGCAAGCAGGAAGCTAGCGGCTTCCCCCATCTGTGGTTGACGATGATGCCAAAGACAAGTATGTCCCTGAATATCATGAAAAGGAGGGTGTGCAGGTTGACAAGGAAAACACTGCCTATCACTTGTTGTAAACAGTGATAGGCAGTCTATGCCTAAATTGGCAATGAATAGTTTTTGGGATAAAATGGGTGAAACCGTGTGAACACAATGTTAATTACAGAGCTGGAGGAGTTTAGCCACTACCCTTTTTCCAGTGAAAGAAGTTTGTTATTTCTCTTTCTTCTCGAACACAGTTGCGATGGTACTCTGGCATTACACAAAACAGACACCAATCAAACCACGTAATGGCAACATTTGAATTGCTGCGTTCACAGTTGCTTATGCTACACTCTTGGAGAAATTGGATAGACGTGTACTCTACACAGACACAGATTCAGTGATCTTTGTCACATGCCATGGGGATTGGGTGCCCCTGCTGGAGCCTTTCTTAAGTGACGTGACAGATGAGTTACTGGAAGGTGGTGGGCCAAAGACATATGGTTACAAAACCGTTAAAGATTTGACCTGTCTCATTGCAAAAAGCATTACTACCAACAGCTACAATACAACCATTGTTGATTTGGAGACGCTCACACAACTGGTTGATAACTTTGTATGAGGCAAGGGTGGTGGTGATGATCACATCCTTGCTAATGCAGACACAATTGCGAAAGATAAACATTCACTTAAAAACTTCTAGTGTCTAAGCGAATCAGAGTTGTCTACAACAAGCATGTACTGCTCCCTAATTATATCACAAGGCCTTAGGGGTATTAAATCACATTCTCGGATGGATAGCGGTTTTGACCCGCGACTTCAACACCCATTCAGCTGTGTCATTAGTGGCCCTAGTAACTCGGGTGAAACATATTTTGTGAAGATGCTGTTGGATAATGCTGACGTTGTTTTCTTCAAAGAAATTCAGAATATCGTATGGGTTTATTAATGTTGGCAACCGCTGTATGACAAGATGTTTAATGTGAGGGAGATTACTTTTATTCAATGTCTACCAGCTGTGTCATGACAATCTGCTACCGATTCAGAAAAACTTTTAATTATCGATGATTTAATGAAACGTGCATCAGAGAGTATAGAGATGGAGAGAGTATTCACAATATTTACACCACCGTAACCTGAGTGTAATTTACGTTGTTCAAAACATGTTTGTTAAAGGCAAATCTAGTACAACTATTAACTTGTGACACACTACCTCATTTTGTTTAAAAAAACGTGACAATTAGCAGATTAGTATTTTAGGCAGACAGACATACCCCAGTCTTTCTTGATTCTTCATTGAGAGTTTTAAAGACGCAACACATCCACCTTTAGGCTATTTACTGATTGACTTTAAAGCTACAACACCAGAGGACAACCTTCTGAGAATGGGGTTATTTTCAGGGGATTCGCCTGTTGTGTACGTTCATAAGAATGTCTGATCATGTCTAAACGCATTGGTAGAAATGTAACATTTTGTATGCTCCGAAAAGTAAAATTATATACATGTCTAGAAAGAAAAGAAAAAACATCTATCAATCTGGAGGTTTGCTACTACCATTACTAAGCTTTGCACTTCCATTCCTAACCAGTCTAATTGCATCTAGACACGGTTAAAAAACTTGGATCATGCTCAGACATTTGTTCTGGTGCCACAACATCAGTTAGAAAAACTGCGAGATTCCAAAACGCCTAGCACAGATGTAAGACAATCTGTTGAAAATGATTTGGACTCATTGATTCGCAATATACTGTTGAAGCCTGATATAGATTTACATGAGAAAACTAAAAGTTACTCTGCCATTTTACAAAGATTTTTGACTGTTGTGAGAGAGGAGGAGCTTGACACAAATACACTGACTTTAAGTCTACCCGGGTCTGAGACTGGGCCTGATGTAGTAAACATTACTGAGACTAAGCAAACTGTTGACTGAAGTGATAACCTTGTTGATGATATTTTGGATAATGTGCCTGCAAGGTATAGGAAGAATGTTGAATATATTCTTAATAGAATGCACAGGTCTAAAGATTTGACTTCATGGACTTCAAATGTTGAATTCATTTTCAAAGGGGAGATAATCAAAGGCTTGCCCCTGTTGGATCTGGTTAAAAATGTGACAATAACCAATAAAATTGCTGATGCTAGAAGGCCATTAGGGAAGGGGGTGTTTTTAGAGGCCATGACATGTCTCAACATGCCCTTTTACAACTATTCCAAACTATTCCTTTTATGGCATAAAATCAGTTAGTATTAACAAACGTATGGCGACACAATGGATGATTTCACCACCCCTCAGCAACTGGTTATCAACCAACCAAAGCCTTTGTGCTCCCTGCCACGGACCCCACAAAATGGCTTCCATTTTAATGGAAGCAATTTTATGCTTTTTTAATCATTTGTGTTTCACCTTGAATAATTATAGTATGAAAAATACTATGTAAACATTGATGTGATTTTATGAATGGTTTTATTTTTTAATAATAAAGCTGACATACACATTATTTTCTTTTTCTATTTCTTCAACAAACATGACACAAATTAAATGATTCACGAGATTGAGCATGTTGTATGCAATTAAACATTTGTTTATCACACTCTCGTACATTTTAGCTACAAACTTTGAGACTAGCGCATTATTTTCTCGTAAATCATCAGTATAAAAAGACATAGCATCTTAATAATTCAGACCTCTTGTCACTAGATAGAGAAAGAACACACAATGTTGTCCACACATGGTTGAAGTCATGTCCTGTACATGTTTGGAACTGTATTCCACGTTCTCATAAGTTTGCAGAAAGGCGCTGATTGACTTGGGAAAATACATCAAATCTGGGTGGTTTCCAAACTGTCATAAAACCTTCCAATGCCATCGTATGTGATGTAAATAGCCAGCCAGGGCTCCCCGGGGTGATTGCTCGGGTGTGTATTAACAATCATCATTGATGCAACATCTTGGATAGGTCCATTAGGTAGTTGGTCGCATGCCAGCACACCATAGAAAGTCCTAGATGAAAATTGGTTCACTACACCGGTCAAATATGCGGTATTCATTTCCAAACTGTTTTGCTATTAGTAGTCAACCGTGACTTGTCGCCGGTTTGAAACTTCGATAATGGAATATTTTTTTTTTTAAACCAAATAAATTGTGTGGGGCAGTGGTTGTCTGAACCTCATCTTAAGTTGTGAATTCCGTGACTTGATCAAGGATTGGTGCTGACCGCATTCCTCATGCGGTACGCAGTTTAATGCAAAAAGGGCATAGCCGTATAAGAAGTCGGACCTGTCAATAGCCAAGGCTTGGTCTTTTAGGTGTTTTCTTAAGTTAAGGCCAATTGGTAAAATTCACGCACTCCTGACCCTGTTGTGTAATTTGGTGGTAATGGTTTGCTAGGAAATTGCTGACCATCTACATACGTTGCCATGCAATATTTGAAATTAAATAGATTTTTTGTGTAACTTCCTGTAAAACTGTCATGGTCCACCAAGCCAACGACAATACATTTTGGCAGAGGTACTAAAAATTGGTTTTCCTTGTTGCAAACACAACCCCCGCCGGGGGACTAAATGTGTTCATGCACACTCTTTCAATTGGGTACTTGGCAGTGGTGGAAAGTAGAGCTTGAAAGTGTCCAAGTTTCACGGCTGGTGAAACAGTCACTTTCTTGACAAATAGTGACGCAGATAATATATGCAAACGATAACGCACATCACCGACCCCAATGAGACAGAACTAACCTTTTTGCCAACGCCGTTAAACATTCTCTTGAAAGATGATATAACTATGATCAGGACCAACCATTTCAAATGTACTATCCGCTGAATAGGCTGCCCTTTTCGTGTGTCCACCGTTCTAACCTGCAGCGTACTTATAAAACAAACCAGCTGAAAACTGTCCTTTATGTATCACATCTGTAATTCAGAATGCTTGCTATAATGGCTCCGTAGGGGTATGTGTTGATACACTGGCTAATTAAACGGTCACCCAAGGAGACATCAACTTGTGAAAATAGGGTGGCTCTCGGGTAGTTGATAACCCCAACACGTGCTCCGGCTTCAATATTAGTTCAGTCCAGTTTAGTGACTTACACGTAGGTACAACAAAGTATTGTTTAGAATGACAAAGTCTTCTGCATTTCCTGCAAAAAAGAACTCCAGAGGGGCTGCGTCTGATATTACTTATAGGGACGGTATTTCAATGTATGTATTTTTCTCAATAGATGTCTGTGTGAAAGGAACTGAATCAATCCAGCTCTGTTTTCATACATTCACCAGACATGCGGCGTAGGAGTGCCATCTTCCTAAAATATGTTTTTAATCAAGCTTGTGTTTTTCCCTTTGTGTCCTCCGAGCTGTATGTTTTCTTTTAACCTTGGCTCTTGTTTTTGTTTCGTTCTTGCATTTTTTACTCTTTGGTAGGCTCCTCCTACCGGGTGGTCTCTTTCTAACCTCTCGAGTCATAAACATCCAGCCTGATACGTCCTGACGTTTTGTGTGACGTTTTTCTGTGTGGTGTAGTATTCAACATACCTTTGTTAGAAATCAGCTGTTTCGTATAGTGGTTGTAATAATGATCACGTAGATAACATTTAATATTTGGTGGCATAACCCTTGCTTGCAATAACTGCCTCAAGCCTGTGACCCATCAACATCACCAAACTGATGATTTCTTCATTTGTGATGCTATTCCAGGCTTTTACCGCAGCTTCTTTCAGATCTTGTTTGTTTCGGGGTGTTCCTCTCTTCAGTCTCCTCTTAAGGAGGTGAAATGCATGCTCTGTTGGGTTAAGGTCAGGTGATTGACTTGGCCAGTCTAAAACATTTCAATTTTTTCCCCTGATGAAGTCCTTTGTTTTGTTGGCAGTGTGCTTTGTCATTGTCCTGCTGCATGATAAACATCCTCCCGATTTGTTTCAATGCATTTCTCAGTAAATTGGCAGACAAAATGTTTCTGTATACTTCTGAATTCATTCTGCTGCTACCATCATCAAAAACTATGAATGAGCCTTTTCCAGAAGCAGCCATGCATGCCCAAGCTATGACCATGCTTCAAAGATGAGCTTGTAAGCTTCGGATCATAAGCAGTTCCTTTCTTTCTCCACACTTTGGCCTTTCCATCACTTTGATAGAGATTAATCTTGATCTCATCAGTCCATAAGATTGTGTTCCAGAACATTTGTGGCTCATCTCTGTACTTCTTTGCAAATTTAAATCTGGCCTTCCGATTCTGACTGCTAATGAGTGGTTTTTATCTTGTGGTGTAGCCTCTATATTTCTGCACTCTGAGTCTTCCTCAAACAGTGGATTGTGATACCTTCACCCCTGCACTGTGGTGGTCATTGGTGTTGTCACTTACTGATTTTTTGGGGGTTTTCTGTCATCAACTTTTTGGGGGTTTTCTGTCATCAAGATATTTCTGTCATCAACTACTGTTGTTTTCCTTGGCTGACCTGTTCAACGTCTGTTGCTCAGTACACCCGTACTGTAGTTTCTTTCTTTTTCAGGACTTTCCAAATTGTTGTGCTTGCTATGCCCAATGTTTGTCCAATGGCTCTGGTCAATTTTCCTTCTTTTCTCAGCTTGAAAATGGCTGGCTTTTCTCCCATAGACAGCTCTCAGACCATATACCTTTGAATACGTATACTTTGCAGAGTGCCTAACAACAGCCCTTAACTGTGGTATACAGCTCTGGAAAAAATTAAGAGACCACTCGTAATTTTTCTTAATTCAGCAACTCTACATGTATGGCAGCGATTCCCATGTCTGTTGAATTCCAACACAGGCACACCTCATTTTACTTAATGAGGTACTGATTAGGTGATTACCTGAACCAAATCTAATTTAGTAGTAGTACTACCTCAAAGGTAATTCGGAAAATAAAAAACTATTCAGCATGACGAGTTGAAAAGAAAAGCTTTGAGTGAGGAAAAGAAGGGTTCAATTCTGGCTTTCCTGGCAGAGTAGTACAGTGAGTGTCAGGTTGCTTCCATCCTGAAAATGTCAAAGACAGCGGTTTATAAGAACAAGGTCAAGCAACAGACATTGGGAACAACAAAGCAACAGACTGGCAGAGGGCGAAAACGACGTCCACTTTCTGAACAGACCGTCAACTCATTTGAATGTCACTCAACAACCGTAGGATGACATCAAGTGACCTACAAAAATTATGGCAAACAGCAGCTGGGGTGAAGTACACAGTTTGAAACAGGCTCCTAGGGGCACGGCTGAAGTCGTGCAAAGCTAAATAAAAGCCCTTCATCAGTGAGAAGCAAAGAAGAGCCTGGCTGAGGTTTGCAAAATACCATAAGGATTGGACCGTAGAGGAATGGAGTAAGGTAATCTTCTATGACCAGTCAAATGTTCAGCTTTGTCCAACACAGTCATCCAATGGTTAGATAGAGACCTGAAGAGGCTTACAAGACACAGTGTCTCACATCTACTGTGAAATTTGGTGGAGGATCGGTGATGATCTGGGTATGCTTCAGCAAGGCTGGAATCGGGCAGATTAGTCTTTGTAAAGGACGCATGAATCAAGCCAAGTACAAGGTAATCCTGGAAGAACACCTGCTTCCTTCTGCTCTGACAATGTTCCCCAACTCAGATTATTTTTTTCCAGCAGGACAATGCGCCATGCCACACAGCCAGGTCAATCAAGGTGTGGTTGAAGATCAGATCTAGACCCTGTCATGGCCAGCCCAATCTCCAGACCTTATGCACATTGATAACCTCTGGAATGTGATCATGAGGAAGATGGATAATCACAAGCCATCAAACAAAGCCGAGCTACTTTAATTTTTTGCCAGGAGGGACATAGTCACACAACAGCAATGTGATAGACTGGTGGAGAGCATGCCAAGACGCATAAAAGCTGTGATAAAAAAATCAGGAGTATTCCACCAAATATTGATTTCTGACCTCTACCTAAGTAAAAACATTAGTATTTTGTTGTTGAAAATTATAGTTTTCGTTTACATTGTTTGAGGTCTGAAAACAATGCATCTTTTTTGGGATATTTTGACCAGTTGTAATTTTCTACAAATGAATACTCTAAATGACAATATATATTTTTTACATTTGGGAGTAATGTTGTCAGTAATTAGAAGAATAGAATAAAATGAATAAATGTATTCTATGCAGCGTCGTCCGCGTGCATAAAATAAAATAAAAATGTTAATTTTACTCAAACATACATATGAATAGTAAAACCAGAGAAACTGATCATTTTGCAGTGGTCTCATAATTTTTTCATGAGCTGTATGTAGTATATAGCCTACTAGAACCCCTGCATACTGTAAATGTCATTAGGTAGTATTTTAAACAACATAACTACACGGGTACTCTACAATCAGTATGGTTAGATGCCATGTACACATTTGTATAATGTAAGCAACACAGCTAATAAAATAGCAAATTGGTGTGTTAGATTTATAGTGTACAAATAATCAACCATTGACAATAGTTATATTTGACGGTACTTCTGATTTATTTATATACCATACTGATTGTAGAGTACCCGTGTGTAGTTGGTGCCACAGCGCTCAATAGAATTGATAGGAAGAGCCAGCGTTAAAAAAGGCCCCAATTTGGCCTGTTTTCTGGCGATTTCTTTTAATATACAGCAAGCAGCTGGAATATAAGGTAATATTATGAAACTGGCCTCCATGCCAAAAAACCTATATTTTCATCCGATAAAAGCATTGTTACATTTTTCATTTGTCTGTCCAGCCAAATTTTACCATTAACATTCCCTGTCTAGATATATGGGCAAGACAGGGAATTAGCTAACTAACGTTTGCAGAACATACATTGCTTATCTGTTATTTGTTATCTGTCGTTTTTATCAAACATTAGCAAACAATATATAACAGTAGCTAGATTCCCCTTGTTAAACCATTTTTCTTGCTATTATAGATTCACCTAGGTGGGTTTATTAATAGCGTAGCAATACAACGCTAGATTTTAGTCAGACACAAAACAATCCATTATCTGAGTCAAGCGTGCACGTATGGTTACAGTAGATAGCAAGCCTTCCAATAACGTTTTAATATACAGCGTACCAGTTTTCTGCATAGTTGCTGTTTTCATCAGGACTTCAGGAAAGATCACACTTCTGACAAGACTAAAGGTGGTGTAAAGCTAGCAAAGTGATAATCCTATTAGCCTCATTGGATTGCAAGCACAAATCATTGTTGCAAATGTAATGCGGAATGTTTGTATCAAAATTCTGTGAATCCACAAACACTGTTGGCTATCCACAAATACTATATGTTCCACAAACTCAAATGTCACTCACAAATACCTCTTCACCTGATGAAAATTGTTTGCATATTGTGAATTCCGATTGCGAATTGTGTTTCATATTTACAGATCGTAAAATATTTGTTTGTGAATTTTAAACATGTTTGTCTGAAGATTCTGAATTACATGTGTGGACCGCGTTTTCTATTTAATGATTGTGATGTATTTGTTTGTAAATCATTTATGTTTCCCATAATAGTCAATGTATATTTGTATACTTAATGCTATCGTATGGGCAAAATCTGAGTACTGTCGCTTTAGAAAATCCAGCCGAGTGTCTATATTGGAACACTTATTTTTGTTTTTGTCTGTAGTGACTGTTCGGATTAGGCCTTGATGTCTTTTTCTACTTTTTTCAGGTGCCTGGATACATTGGTCTGTATATGTTTGAGTATCATCGGCATAGCTGTGGTAGTTAATGTTCAGTAGAATTTGGCCCAGAGGTAGCATATTGAGATTGAATAGAAGCGGTCTGAGAACTGATCCCTGTGGAACTCCGCATGTCATAGTCACACTTTTAGATTCATGATTACCAATAGAGACAAAGTAACTCCGGCCATCTAGATAAGATCTGAACCAATCAAGGACTGTCCCAGAGTGTCCTATCAAATTTTTCATCTATAAGTGTTCATTGATCTACAATGTCAAATGCTGCACTGAGATCTAATAGAACTAGAACTGTTATTTTATCTCATTCAGTATTCAGCCATATATCATTTAAAACTTTAATCAGGGCCATTTCAGTACTGTGGTGAGGTTGGAAACCTGACAGAAATTTGTCTAAGAGACCGCTTGAGGTCACAAAATTGCTGAGTTGATTGAAGACAACCTTTTCAATGATCTTGGCTATTGAAGGGAGATTTGATACAGGCTATAGTTGTTCATTATGGATGCATCCAGTGTTCTCTTTTTTAATAGGGGTTTTTAAAGACATTGGGGAAATGCCTGATTGCAGAGAGCTATTAACTAATTGCTGCAGGCCCATTGTTATAGAGTTAAAAAAAGTCTGATGGCAGTGTTTCAAGACAACATGTAGAAGCTTTAGCCTAATATGTTAGTGTCACTATATTGTAAGTCTTGGGAAAACTATCTTATTATACTCACCAAGAAGCTTCATTCACTATCCATGATATCTTACAAAATCTAGTCCAAATCGGTCTCCTGCATTGCTTTTCCGCTCAGGAGTAGCTATTTAAACTTTAAATGCTGGGTACATTTTCGTTCGAAGTGACTTGACTCTCGTCTTGCGCAAGAGTTCAAGTTTCCCCACACTGTGGGGAGGTACCGTGTTGTGCACTGTTGATGTGTCCTGTGTGTGTGTCCGACGGTGTTCCTTCAGCAGTTGCTTTAATTTCTGACTCATGTGCTCTCAACCTAGCTTGTTTCAAATCCATTGGTCATCATTGGAGGAAGAAACTGGCAATCCAAACCAGGACCGGTCCTTCAGGTTGTGCATAATCAGAGTGCCACACTGTGCTTTTGCTGACGTGGTGCAAAGCATATAGTCAACGTAGAAGGGTAAAGTATGTCTGGTTAAATGGTAGAGACACTTGATTTCAGAAATACCAATTATTGCTGTGTTGAAATGTAGCAAGGGTTTTGAATATCATCAATAGTTTTGCTCCGAGTTGATCGAGTTGGATTTCATTCTACAACGCTGTGAAGAACATGAATAGTTTTCGGTTATAAAAACTGATTTTATCAAACAAAAAGAGGCTTGGCTTTATCCCAGGGATCATGAAGATGAGAAATCAGAAGAAATCTCATTGGAAATATAAAATTTACCATCAGTCCCAAAACTAGCAACCTCGGTGCCTTACAAAATGTGTTGTGTGGTTGTTGATCATTCACTTGCATAGCACTTAGTTGCCGTAATAGCTATTTTAAATTGTATATTGCAGTTATATTAATGACATTCTAAGCTTTGTGTACATATATTACATGCCTATAACATAAAATATTTAATATTTACAACACTTTGTTATTTGGCGAAATTGTACTGACGGCGGTACGTCCTGAACGAAGAATTAAGGAGTGGCTCAGGTGGGGGGGGGGGGTAAACTGTCATGCGGTTTGTTTTTTGGGTCATGAAAAATAAGAGGCAATATTTTTCTGGTAGTAAAGAAACCCTGCCATGCTCAGTTTTCTTTATAGTACTTTGAACTTAAGTAATCAAATTTCTTCATCAAACTCCTGCTACCGGCTCCTTCTCCACCTACACTTGTGACACTGCAACTGTAAGCCAGTGTATTCATTATTTAGTTTAACTGTTTTGTCAAAGTTATCTACCCTTAATACAAGGATTTGTGACAATTCTGAGGTACCATAACACATTTCCCCAAAGGGTTTGGGAGATCAAATGTGCTACTGGCAAAATCTAATCCATCTTAAAAGTAGTTTTTTTGTGCAAAACGGATTCTGCTTTGCCTCCCTGAAGCTCAATATTTTTGGAAAATAAATGCAATTGATGTAATAAGCAAGGAATGCCCAGATCCAACCAGAAAGTCGTGCATTTCCTACAATGTAGCAATTGGGTTGTTGTTAGTCACACTGATGTGTTTTCCCCAACCTGTCATCCTGTTGGTGCAAACGAGTCTCCACTCCTTAATGAAGGTCTTACACTGTTCTTTTATATGTAATGCATGCCATTGATAATGCTTTATTTTTTTATTGTTTCCCAGATAAATCATAGATTTTCTATACATTTCAATTTTTAAGTTACTGAAGGTGAAAAAAATGTTGACCATTTGTTTTGATATTGCCCATCACCAAAGTCTGCATTGTCAAAAGACTTTGGATATCCACAGCAAATGTGTTTTTATTTATGTAACAGTTCAAACAATGTAAATTAAGATGACTATGCTTGGATCATTTCAGCATTTATTTACATAATTTAAGACATGAAGTATATTAAAAATTACATTATTACAATTCATTCACTTTATTATACGTATTGTAGATACGCATTTTGGCTGATTACACCAAACAAATAGTACAATGACGTGATAATGGATGGCTTCACATCTGTTATCAAGAGGATTTTGGTTCCATTAGAAATTAAAGGTTGACTCAATGATGACATGTTGGCCAGGCACTGAGACAATCCCAAACCATAATACCAACACTTCCATGCTTTATGGTTGGAATGAGGTTCTTCTCTTCTAAAGCCTTGTTTCATTCTCCCCAATCATGGATTTCCCAAACAGCTCCCCATTGACTCATCTGTCCAGAGAACACTGTTCCAGTAGTTTGGGTCTTTACCCAGGTGTTGTCTGGCAACCATCCATCTTGTCTAGCATACTTTTTTGAAAGCAGAAGCTTCTTCCTGATCTCCCATGTCGTCCTAGTTTGTGTTGTCTCTTTCTGACAGTTGACTCATGCACGTTGATTGTAGCAAGAGTCCTATAGATCTTATGATGTTACTCTGGGGTTTTCGAGACTTCTACCAACACCTTTCCATTGTCGGAATTTGGGGTAACGACCTGTCCTATGTATATTACGAGTGGTCTGGAATCTTCAAAAGTTTTAAATAAAATGGCTTTGAACATCATGGGTTTTAATCTTGTTTTGAGGGCTTGGTATAGGTTTTTTGATCTTGGCACGATATGTTTCCACACACCCATATGGTTAAGAGCAAACCAAACCAAGTTTCTAATGTCGCATCTTAAAGAAGACCGGACCCTCCGAAGTTACTCACTATTAAGATTCTAGTATCTGATGGTAAAGGTAAGGGTGTTCTTTTTTTTTTCTGAATAAAAAAATTGCATATCTGTTTGTTTTAATTGAATACATTTGTGGTATCACTTTGATAGATTGTTTATTGGCTATTGATAGATTATGATTTTATGAGTGGATTACATTAGAAAATGTACTTTTTATTTTGAATATGTAGGAAGTTGGAAGTAAATTGTTTATTGATGCCAAAATGTGTTTTTGCTGTTTTCATTTTACGATTTATTTTACTCAAACCGTTAGTAGACAAATAATATCCTCTTGTTAATGCATAGTAAAGATCATGTACATAGGTAATATTCACAACTTACAAAAGCCAATGGTTTTATTTGGAAATGTACTTAATAACTGTTAATTCAGAACGTTTTTGATTATGTTCTTTTCATTTATATTTAAGTGGATTTTTGTTTCAACCAGTAATATTACTTATACTTTAGTTAAATTTCAGGGCAGTACTTCTACTTTAACAGTTCTCTTTCTACTCTGTTCTCTCTCTCTCTAACATGGACACAGCGGGGAACAGGCTGTGTTAGCCCCCACCACTACCATTGCCTCCCTGTGCAGTGGTCTGCTCTTGAACTGTCATGTCTAAAGTTCAGCCAGAAACAACAGGGTGCCATCGCATCTCAGATCACTCAGCATTTCACAACACAACAGGCTGTTTTTCGCTGAGTCAAATAAACACTTATTTTCCTTTAATGCACTCTGTTCAAATGTATTCGCCTTTGTAATAAACTATATGATTTTAACTTTGGCACAAAATGTTAGCATGCTTTAGTGGTTTGTATTTCTCACTTTGACTTTTCAATTAAATAAATATTATGATTGCAAGTGATTAATCAAATTGAACAGAAAACCTTGACTGTCAATAAGTGGCACATGTTGTGTTGGAGTATTGGAGAAAAAAGCATGTCCTTCACGGGGGACATTTCATTGTCTAATATGTGCAGCATACCTGTCAATCAGCTCAATCATAGATTCTGCTCCCACTCTTTGACATTTTCCATATGTTATTTCTCTTCCTCCCCTACAGTATATTCTGAGTTCTGCTGTTTCTCTATTTCTTTCTATCCATCTCTATTCCTCTCACTGTCATTGCCCCCTGTTATGCCTCCCCTGCTGCATTCTCTCACTTTCTATGAACCCCCCTTTAACCATTTCCGTCAGCCCTGGCTTCATCCCATTGCCTTTCTCTCAGGGTATTGTGTACAAGTCTTGCCCAGTCGGAGTGGCCTTGGGAGAGGCCCTCGTGGCTGTGGTCTTTCATAAGCTCTGCTGGGGAGCTAGGAAGAGGGCTGGGAGCCCTGGCTCTGTTCCATCACACGTCCCATCCCACCTCCCCCAGCCTCTGCCGGCAACCACACCCGCCCCCAGCCATCTACTCGGGCTCCAATCCTCCCAAACTCCCGCAATCTCCTTCAGTCTCCCTGGCCAACTCCCCTCCCCCTCCTCACTCACCTCCTTTCCCAACATCCCACAGGAATTTTCACCTATAACCCCTCTCCTTTCAATATTACACATCCACACCATTGCTTTACCACTTTCCAAAATATAACGCCCTCTTTCTATCCTTGTCCATATATAATTATTTATCATTTTATCATAGTCCCCGTGCATGTGCCAGGAGTTCCTTGTGAGCCTTTGCATGTGCATGTGTGTATTGGCAGAGTCTGGTCCCCACACCCAGCAACTTGCATTAGCTTACTAGAGATGTCATTATTTGGTAAGCTCACCAACCATCATGGCAGGCTGGCAGCCACAGCTGCTTTACAGCCTTATTGAAAGGACCGTCAGGCATCGTTAACTATAGAGTCACTCAGATCATACAATTCAGTAGCTGGAATATATTAGGCCACAAATATGGAATATAGAAGTGCTACATTTTCTTGTGGATCATTTAGGTATTATGAGAATTGGTCTTACCACTGTATATCCTCTTTCATGAACTCAGTCATAAATACCTATTTTTACAGCATAGACACATTGAACATACACATTGGAAGCATTACACTGTTTAGTTTAGCTAATTATCAGTGACTCTTCGATGAGCATAACGAATCTTTAATAGTTGAAGATTATCGATGTGTCCAATGTGAAATAGACTGTGTAAATTATTAATCTTAACGTAATATTGAATTATTGAGTGTAGTCATTCATTTTGTAATATTAGCATGCCTGTATGTTTTTTGTGTTGACTAAAATGTAGGCTACTGCTGAAAATTCATGTTGTAAAGCCAACTGTAGGAAACATCTATCAAAGAAAACGCCTGCAGAAAAGGCCTGTAATTATAACCCGACAATTAACACAACCCACAGAGAGCATCCCCCTTTCCATCTTTATTTCCGTCCATCCATCCCCTCTCCCTACGTCAGTCACGTCCCTTTATCCATCTCCTTTACATCTCTTCTTGCACTCTATCCATCCATTAGCCTCTCCCTCATCCATCCTGCGTTTCATTCATATTCAGCCTCACCCTTTCATCATCTCTCCGTTCCTGACGTTCTTTTTCTCCATCTATTTGCCTCGGAACTCTCTCCATCCATCACGCGTTTCTATCCTTTCATCCATTTCCCGTTCCTGCCATTCTTCCCGTTTCATCCATTTGTATCCATTCATCAATTTCCGCTATTCATGTATAGACTATTATTGAGTGACCGAAAGGGTGTCAAGTGAAAAGAACAGCTATCTACAGTAAAACAGGGAATATTGTGTAGGGAGCAGCTGGACCAAACTCACTACTACATTGCAGTATTTTTTCTCTCTCGCTCACATTCTCTTAGCAGTGTGTGTGTGTGTGTGTGTGTGTGTGTGTGTGTGTGTGTGTGTGTGTGTGTGTGTGTGTGTGTGTGTGCTTTGCTCCTCCGCTGGCAGCACAGTCTTTTTGGTGTGCTGAGAGTGACACATCCCACAGGGTTGGGTTAGGTGCAGGGGCACATATTGAAGATGACACATGGCACACAGCAGGGTGTGTGTGTATATGTGTGTGTATCTGTGTCTGTGTCGGCATGTGTCT
>JACXGJ010003130.1:0-35709 GCA_016801105.1 Esox niger | reverse complement strand
AACAGTCCCAGGGGAGAGACTGCAAGTGGTGAAGCTCCCTTCATCCCCAATCTTCCTCCTTCCAGTCTGCAGTGACAGGCATCGCAAAGCACATTTAAAATACATTTTGGTCATTAAGCAGACCTTCTTATCCCAAGCGACTTCAGTACATGAACAATTAGGGTTAAGTGACTTGCTTAAGGCCACAATACAGATTTCCGGTTAATGGATTCGAAGCAGCAACATTACTGTTTGTTGGCAATTGCCCTAACTACTAAGGAAAACACAATTATACTATAAAGGCAGAATTTTTGTACCTATAATGTACTTCATTCTGCTCAGAAAGTTTTTTAGAAGAGAGGGCAAATAACAATGTTCATCCTCATCCTGAGAGAGTGAAAGTAACACCATAACAGTGAAAGCAAGTTAAAAGAACGACTGCCTGCCAGAGTGGACCACAGATGTCGGAAACCTCCCGTGAGGGGCCCCGTGTAATTCGATGCACGCTGTTCGAGCTTAGAGTATATTGTCTTCCCCTTGCTTATGAAGCCTCCACCCACTGGCCCACCCTACATTTAGCTGATCATGTGACGCGGGCCGGCTGGCTAAGTCATTTGCAAGTACAACAGTTCTCTGTGCGGCTTCCCATTCATTTCCTGAGAACTGCGAGAGCTCAGCGGCTGAGAGACAGAAGGGGAGGGAGCTCCATACACAGAGTGAGAGAGGAGCGAGAGAGCAAGAGAGGACTGGAGAAGGGAAAACTGTTTTCTACTGCTCTGCAGCTTCTGACAAGGTCTGTGCATACTTCTCCTTCTGTTGTTCTTATGCTGTGGTTTTCATTTGTCATGCTAGTGTGTGTGTGTGTGTGTGTGTGTGTGTGTGTGTGTGTGTGTGTGTGTGTGTGTGAGAGAATGTGGTTTAGCTGTCATTGCTGTGACAAGGGGTATGACAACTGCTGGTCACCTAGCGACCTATTGCACACTAGCTGCTCGGTGTCTGTGCGTGTCTTTGTTTTTCAGTTAGGAGAACACTGAAACTGTAACCTATAGCACTGGACACAGTACTAGGAGCTGGACTTGCAACACCTATCTTTGGTGTGAATGCACAAGCTGTCATAACACGAGAGGATAACAGTGAGCAGTAACTGTATACGTTATCAGCATCTTAGCCATAGGTTGTGGTGGTCTTCAAAAAAATTATCTCATGTTTTATAGCAATGCTTTTGCTTTAATGCAAAAGTTGTTTATGATTGAATTATTTATTTTACTATCTTTTGTGTTGGACAATCGTGAAATAATATTATTTGGTAAATTAGCGGGTGAATATTTGAGTACAAGTAGCTATTGACCAGCGGCTGGAGAAACAGGGCTGGACTCAAACTCTTCAGGTCTTGCTTGAAAAAAGTTGACTAGTTTTCAAAGCTGGAATGCGGTAGCTGATTGTTTTTTCTGTGACTATGTGTGAGTTTGTGTTTATCTATGTATGACAGCTTGTTTGCCTACTGTAGCAGCAGCAGAGACATAAAGAGAGACATGTCTGTGAGCAATGGGTTAAACATTGAGAGGATTGGGTAGCGGAGGAAGGACACCAAGGGGGAGGTGTGTGTGAGAGTGCATGAGCATGTGTGTATATATGTGTGTTGCGGGTGTTACATGGGTGGTGTCTTGGATGTCATCGGCAGTGGCTCTCTCTTCTATAACTGTAATAGTCATTGGTATTGATGGGTAGCTGTCACCGTACTCAGAGACTCAGAAAACCCAGGAAGGACTATGGGAGTCTGGCTGAGTGGGGGCTGTGGTGGGGGTGGCTGGAGGCGGGCCCATGCCTGTTCTTTTCAATTACAGGCGACCGGGCCAAAGCTGACAGCAAAGGCATTTGTACACTGGGGTTGGGGAGCGGGGTGAGGCAGGCAGAGGAGGAGGGCCGCAGGGGACTGAAGAGGGAGGGAGGGAGATGGGGGTGGAGAAGAGACTCTGGCCCCTGTTCCTGGATCTGATGTGGAAACTAAGCACTGACCTCTGTGACTTTACCCCTGTGCTGGAAAGAGGCCCGCCCCAACTTTAACACTGTGACAGCCGTTGTGTGTGTGTGTGTGTGTGTGTGTGTGTGTGTTAGGGTACTGTGGAGGAGAGGGGTACAAGCACCCCCCCACACTTCTCAAGCGTATTCAGGAAGCCAGATTAGTGCCCATTTAAACTCTCACTTTTATTCAATTTATCCTGGGCCCCTTTTGCTCAGCAGCAGTACCCTAGATGCTGAGTAATCTTTTATTCCTTAACGTTGACACAAAACATATCTGTCAAATTAATACATACAACAAGTACAGTATATTAAAATATAAACAAATTACATTTAAACACAGTTTGGTCCAGATTTAGCATAGGACTAAACCAAAAAGCATTTCCAACTTTAATGACTTTAACCTTAACATTTAAAATGACGTTTTAGTCATGGAAATGGCTGATTTGCTGTTTGGGTTGGTAAACCAAGGGCTGGTTGGGTTGAAGAAAACCCAATAAACACTTTGAACTTCTGAAAGGTATGGATACTCCTTTACTGTCTCACATTGACTTTTGACATTTTTTCCAAGGAGTTAAACATCTATAGGTGACAACATAAGCAAACATCTAGAGGTGAAGGATGACATTTAACATGGGCTCTGCAAAGGATGTGAAGATAAGAATGGCCCATGCAGGGTTAATGTTAGGGTTGGTTATTAAAGGTAGACACAGCAAAATGACATATAGCATAAATTAAACACCTTAGTGGGTACATTTTAATAACAACTACCGAGAAGGAAGTCTTGCATCATGCTCATCGTTTTCTTCTTGTGGGAACGTCATTTTGCTAAGTCTACTTTTAAGGTTAGAATTTTTCAGTTGGATATTAATTATGAATGGTTAAGACAAGGTTTATAGTATGAAAAAAACATGTTTTTGATGTTCCAACATTTGAGTCAAAGACACTGGCTTAACTGCTACCATGCTTCAGGAAACCCCCAGTCAAAATGTCTGAGTATGTGTAAATGTTTGTCACCAATGAAGACCTAGTCTGTCTAAACAATTTAATAGGACCAATCAGCAATGGACCACAATAAGTCTGTCTGACCAATGGGTTCAAAGTCAAATTATAATTGCTTTACAGGATTTTCCCCCTTAATGGCATGATTTATTTGATATCTAGTGAAATATCAGTGACAAATGTGATAATTTGTTGACAGATGAACATTTTTGAAATGCTTCATATTATTATAGAATAAAATCTGACTGGAAATCTGAATGTCTCAAGCACAAATACGGAGGACAAAGCATGTTTTTAGTTGACACTTTCAAATATTATTATAATTTTTATATTAAATAAAGTAAAATATGTATATATTGTAATGTTTATACACTGATCTAATTCAATAGCAGAGAACTCTCCATGAATGCAACCTTGATTAATTGTTCTGTGTAGTTTGTAGACCTCACCTGGATGCATTAAGAATCCTGCTGCTCTGAGCTAATTGGGCAAGGGGAGTCAGGTCCGAGGCAATAGGGGAGTGCACTCTCACCTAGAGTGCATTGGTGATTAGCACTGGCTTGTTCCTATCTGTGTGATGGCCCTTGGCGTGTGTCTGTCTCTGGAGCTGTCAGACCAAGCTATTTACCAGGACAGGACAGGAGCCTCGAATCTGACACAAACAACGGAAAGATACCGGAAACCCGCACACACACGCACTCCCTCCAGCAACACATAAACACACTCTGACACTGATTTCCAAATGGAACCAGCAAAGCTATAACACATCTACTACATATACATCTTACACAGTTGGATTTTGTGTGAAACAAATTGTTGGTCGAAGGGTACACAATTGGTGGAGGAGTGGGACTTTTGTGTTCATGGATTGACTTGTTCATATACAGATTGTTGATTGATGCGATTTAGTGAAAGGAGGTTGAAATCAGAAATGCATAATTGGATGTTTGTATAACATTGATGTATTAAGTGATTCGGAATGTTTCATTGAGAAATGTGGGCGAATTCATTCATGCCTTTGGAAACAGGATGCATTCATTTTCTATTCATCATAGGTTATTTATCCACAGTGGGAACCAAGAAAAATCGACAGTACACACACATCCATTTCAGTGAAAGGTTTTACAATGTAATGTAAGAATGAGTTATTTCCTAAGTGTTAAACATACAATCTGAAATTAGTTTGTGTAGGTGTGGGTATATATAAAGGTCATGTTCAGTCCCTCCTCATTTCGACATCCATTAACTTGAAAAAAATTTCTATCACTGTGTCCACTTGTGCATTTAACTTTTGACCTTTGTGTCCAGCCCACTTTTGTTTACAGAAGCTGTAGGGTGTGTGTGTTTGTGTGTGTGTGTGTGTGTGTGTGTGTGTGTGTGTGTGTGTGTGTGTGTGTGTCTACATGCACCCACGCTGAGTATAAAAAAGGAGATTCTGGTTACAGTTGTTGGCACAGACAGTAATATTATCATCATCTGAAACCACGGACAAAGAGATTATTTAGATTCTAAAACTCTCCTCTAACTTTCTGGATTGGTGTGATTGCTATGAGCTATTGGACTAAGGAAGCTTGAGAAAAGTGTGTGCGCTAACCCACTTGTTGTGCAATCAGACAACCCTGTTATTCTGAAGATAGAAAACGCATTATAGAACACTGCAACAGATTGCTGCATAGTGAAAGTCAAGGACACACAACAGTACATCAAAAAGCGAAAGATGCCAAGGTTGATTGTTGCAGTGTTGACATGGAATAGAAATAATTTACAAAAGAATTTCACTCACACTGTGAAAGAAAGAATAACAAAAGGACAAACTCTGCTGGACAAATTTTTTTTATACCTAGAAAGATCTGGCAGATGATTATCACATTCTAAAAATAACCGCTGTGTTTTCCAAACATCTGTGTAGTTTTAGATAAAGGCATACTAGTTTGTAGATATGTATCATCTATGACTGACTAAATCTTTTCCAAATTACTTTGCATCTATTTGAGACTTTAACATCAAGTCTAAGCAATATCATCATCCATAAGGCTCATCGGAACGGCCTGGGCAATAACCTGGTGCCACTTACTAAAAATGTTGGCAACCATGGAAAAAAATAAAAAAGATACATTTTATAAGAAAGTGAAAAAAAACTATAATAAATTATTTGAACAGGGCTAGTTCTCTTTGGTCCTTCTAAGACATTACAGCTTTACACATAAAGCACATCTATAGCATAGTATACATCAGCCTTGTGCCCAAATGCTGTACAGATCAGGTCAAGCGTTAGGGGTGGAAAATTATGCAAACAACATGTGGAATCCATTAGGAAAGCCTTTGGCATTCCAGAACCTAGAGCTGGTGTGCATCCTAAACGTGTTCCTAGTCCCAGAGCACGCACTACTTTAGACCAGAGCCCTATAAACCTTACTCAAAAATAGTGCACTGTAAAGGGAATAGGGCACTATTTGGGTTGCATGCTAGGTTCAGTTTTAACAGGGCCACAGCCATGTAAATATATGTTCATGTTATGGACCATAAATCCTTCAATTAGTCCGCTAAGCCACAGTGATTAGCATTGACTGTGATAGTTGAAAATGAAGTGAGAGTAACAATTGTTAAAGAAAAGCGGGTGTGTTGTGCATATTTGTGTATGTATGTGCAACGGGAGAGCAAAATAATGAAATAAAAATGGATAAAGCCAAATCAGGACAATTAGACCTAACCAATCCATGAAAAATAAATGTATAATAATAATGAACCATTTTGCGCATTGACATTTTTTTACCCAGAAGAAAGCATATTGTAATGCTACCTGACACTATACAGAGTTCACAGTAACAGAAGACCAGACCACTGTGTCTAATACAAAATTATGAGAACAGTTTATGTTCAAGCATGGTCTTGACAGATTCTGCATAGGGCAGACCTGGCTCTCAATTGAAGAAAGGCCATGTGCCCACTGCCTACAAAAAAAGGTGAAAACTGAGACACAATAATGCACATTACAATCACAGCAACACGATTTGTGACCTGTTGCAATACAAAAATGGCAACCAGGGAGACACTTGAGAGAACACAGATGATGGTTTTATTAAGTGGTAAGAGTGCTGGAGTAGTCTAAAGTTAGGGGGGGGACAATTTTGGCCAGATTTTTTAAAATGCAGTAGCCACAGTAAGATTTGATTTAATGAGTGTGTCAGTGAGTAGGAATGTTTTACTTGGTACAATATTGTATGTTTCCATGCAGTGTGTTTGTGTGTGTGTGTATACACTTGTCTGTGAGTGTATATACATGTCTGTGTGCGTGCCAGTAAGGGAGGTTTTTGTGGTGTCAGCGTAAATCCTGAGGTCTTGTGTCCTTACTATTCTGAGGGCTCCCTCATAAGACTGTGCAAATCATAGTGTGTGTGTGCATGTGTGCACTGGTGTGTGTCAGAGAGAGTGAATGTGCATACCTTAGTAAGCATTTGACTGTAATTGTCTGTATGTGTCTTCGTATCTAGTTGCTGTGGGTAATAAACCCTTCTTTTACACTTTAGCAAAAATCTATAATATATAATGGTTCATAACATTTGCACATGCTTGAGTGTTTCACTGTGTTTTTAAAAGCTAGATCAGTGTTACAGTGTGTTACTTGCACAGCGGTTGGTTGCTTCTTTGTGTGTTTCATTGTCTGTGTGTGCACGTTCTGTGGTTATTGTGAAACATCTGGGTTCACCTTTCAATGCATGTGCTATAGTATACACTTGATGACCCGTTGTGTGAATGTGTGCATGTACATTCTTTTACACACAAGAAGGGGGGGGTTTGTACACACACACATACACACACACACACACACACACGCACACACACATACACACACGTGCCCTGAGGGAAATAAGGCAACTGCCATTTCTAAGATGCCCCCCATTAGTACATGAATGTACACCCATCCGAGAAAGTGTGAGAGGAATAGAAAAAGAGAGCTCAGCCTCTCTTCACTGTCCCTCAGTCACCCTAGGTCCAGCTTACAAGAGCAATGGCACTGCATTAACCATTTTACAGTATTAATGTCTTCCATACTATGTGGTTACATTGAAACATTTACTAACAATGGTTATGGGTCATCAAAGGGGCTTCATATCACAATACTTATATTTATATATGTGAAATGTAGCATTGATAACATCTACTGTTATTTGACAGCCCTGTTATTTCAATGAATGGCCTCATTTCAATGTGTAGTTGCAGACGATCACCTAGACTTTGTATGAGCTTTGTATACATTTTCCCTTCAAATATTTGCTTCATAACACTAAGTTAAAATAAAAAACCTAACTCTTCCTCCCACAGCCAGTGAGATTTCACACTTTCACTACTGAATGAAAGCTTTCCATGGGATTTGCTATCACACAAGCATTCAATGGCAACTAAACAGGGGGGCGACCTATGCTTATTTTCATATAACACTGTCATAACACTTCTCCAAACAACTCAGCTTGCTCAACAATGTATTGAGGAAATGAGTCAATCACTCAAATGCTATTCCAGGTGGGGAAAGACCTTTCATAAAATAACTTAAATGTAACATGACTTTCACTTGTTCATCTCATTAGTTTACAAAAACATTATAAATTACTACATACTCATTATAGCTATCTGATTATAAAATGCATTATAGTCTTACACTAGTGAAATGTGTAAGGCCATGTTGTGACTTTTACACTCCTGCAATACAGATACATCTGCAATACATTTCTATCCAGGGAAAATTAAGATTGATTTGAATTTAACTGAAATCAGACTTTTGACAAATAGCTACTTTAGTTGACACAGCTTAAGCTCTCCGCAGAGAGAGAGACAGGGAAAGAGAAAGGGTGAGGTGGGAGATGGGAAAGAGAAAGGGGGGGAGACAGGGGACAGGGGAGAGAGGTGGAGAATGGGAAAGAGAGGGAGAGAGACTGGAACTGAGTGAGGGAGCGTGACAGTGAGGTATACAGGGAGAGAGAGTTGGAGAGAGGAAGAGGGACAGGGTGCAGAAAAGTTGGAGAAGGAGTTGTGTAGAGAGGGCGGGGAAAAGAGGGATACATGGTAAAAAGGAGAGAGGAAGAGTAAATAAGACAGTGGAGTCATTAAGTGCATTACCTATTGATCTGTGAGAGATTTGACTAACGCATACATGCACGTTGTTTACTCATTTATTTTCACTCGAATCTGTGTGTGTGTTTGGGGTTGGTCAACAGAAGTAAGTCCTTTTCAACATGCTTGACCATAAGTTGTGGCTAAGCAATGAAAAGGAACATTCTACTTTCAATGGAAGTGAAACCTGTTAGCCATATAAGTCATCATCCTTTCAGTGGGAAGTTTTATTAAGAAGAATTCTAAAGACGTCCTAAATATACTTTTTTGTTTGCCGATGTCATTTATTTTCAATTGTGACCTATTAAAATAATTGTTTTTAATGTTGTTTTAAGTCTTCAGCACTGCCATGAGCACCGTTTGTTTTGCTGTTTCACTGCCAAATCTGAGAAACATGATGCAATCTGACATTAGGCGGCTCTGTTTACCTCTTTCAGGAGTACTGTGTGTGTCTGTGTGGGTGTGTGTCTGCTTGCTGAGTTTTCACTCAATGGTTAAACAGGTCTTCTTCCTATGGTGCTACTTGGCGTGAAGTGTGTGTACAGCGTGTTGTGTCTCAATGTGTGTGTTGAGTTGAGGGACTCTGATGTCTAGAGACAGCAGCATGTGGGAACTTTGTGCATGTGTTTGTGTGTGTCCCATGGATGCAGTGCAGGACAGGTTGGGTGCAGGCAAGGGTCACAGGAGTGTGTGCATAGCAGACATTTAGATGTGGAACCAAAGCGGGTGGAGAGGGGGTGCAAGGAAGCCAGACAAGAAGTGGGTAAAACCTCTAACGCAAACATTCAGACATGACAGAAAATCCACACGCACATTCACGCTCTAAAAACAAACACAGACTACAGAGCCCAGCTGACTTCTACTTTCAGTCTGACTTCGTTACCTCCAAGCTGAAGAGGAGTTCTTTATTTCACACAGTTTGACGAGACAGAAACGGTTAGATAAGTTGTATATAGGCAGCCCTGTTACTTGTACAGAATTACCTTTTAAAGTGGAAGATAACTTTTGCAATCTTACTTATTGTATTTTACTTTGAACATAAATAGTTTTTTCAAGCACGGATATCTCGCATGCAGTTAATGACTGGACATGGCTGAGAAGACATGTTGTTTGTGGAGTTGTGAGTAGTAATGATAAGGCAGTCAGCGTCTAAAACCAGCTTAGACAACGTGCAGAGACACACTAATGACAACATTGCCATACTTGGATTAGAATTTCAACAGCAGACCCTCGGCTTGGACTTGAGTTCTGATTAGAGGTGTGTTGGTCTGTGTGTGTGGCTGTGTGTTCATGCCTGTGTGTGTGTTTTTGTCCGTTTGCACACAGTGGACTTGAGCTGCATCCGGCGACCTCATCAACCTCATCATGGCAGCATGACTGACACAGGATCCCCCTATCAAAAATAGACTAGACCCAAGGGCAATCCACTGGGATGTAGGGACTTCCGTCCTGAAGTGTGTGTGTGTGTGTGTGTGTGTGTGTGTGTGTACACAAGCTTACAGAAAGTTGGGTTCATTTTGAAATGTCCTTGTTTATGAAAGAAAAGCTAATTCGTTGTCAATTAAAATAGCAGCAAATTGATCAGAAGTACAATGTAGACATTCTTAATTTTGTAAATGACTATGGTAGCTAGAAACAGTTGATTTTCAAAGGAATATTTACAGCCTGTTATCGAACCCAAAAACGCTGGTGCTTCTGATTTTCAACTAGTCAAAGGATTACCAGTTCATTGCTCCTGTAAACAGCACGACAGTTTTCAGTAGGGCTAACATAATCGCAAACATGTTTTTTAATGATCAATTAGACTTTTAAAATTATAAACACTATGTGTCATTAGAAATCAGAAGTGATGGCTGCTGATAATAGGACTCTGTAGGCCTATGTAGATATTCCATTGAAAATTAGCCGTTTAAAGCTACAGTAGTCATTTATCACATTAACAATATCTACAATGTATTTCTGATCAATTTGGTTCTATTTTAATCCACAAAGACATTTATTTACTTTCAAATACAAGGACATTTTGAAGTGACCCCAAAAATTTGAACGATAGTGTCGGTATTATCACTCTAAAAATTTGGTCTGTTTCCTCCCTGGTACTAAGTTCCTGCCTTGGGGCGTTAAGGAGGTATGCGTGTATGTATGTGTGCAACCTAACCTAACCTGTCCAGCCTGTCATCGGCATGATCAAATCAAGTTCTTCATCTTTGATGTGGTGAATATCATTCTCTTTTTAATTTAAACTTTATTTGAGGAGCCCAGTCAGTTAAGAACTTGTGATTTACAGTGATAGCAATTTGGAACATATGCCTGTATTAAGGCTTTATACCTCCAATATCCTGTGTTTAAAAAAAAAAAAAAAAATCTTTATTACATTTCATCAAATAGGTTTGAGATCAATAAACTATTTTTGCTCCCAATAGGTATCGCATTACTGTATGCGTTGTCTGTGGTGTATATTGTTACATATTATACCACTCAATATGTAACCATTACAACATTGCTTCATTTAGGCAAAGCAGTCTGAAGATACATTTCAACATCCACTCCAGTACATTGCTTAGAATTCATGCCAATTGCTAATGCAAGTATGTGTAATGTAATGGCAACTTCAGCATGATAGATACCGGAATGTAGGGTTGGGCTGTACTGTATGTTTATGTTTGTTCCTATCAGTGCTGACCTTTACGCCCCTCCTTGGTCTAATTGTCTACTTTACCTAAGTGCTGTGTTGTTAATTATTGGTGAAGGCTTCCTCATACACCAAAACAGGAGGTACATTTAAGAAGTATTTCTGCCACATGGAAGTCACATTTAAAATGTGAATTGGTATCCCTCAATTAGTGTGATAATTTATGCTACATTTGTTGGGTTTCATTTAACAGAAGGCTTTAAACTAAACATGAAAGGACATTGGTATGGCAGGGTTGTTGGTGAGTGTGTACAGTTGAGCTCAAAAGTTTGCATACCCTGGCAGAAACTGTGAAAGTTTAGCAAAAATTTTGAAAGAATTGCTAATCATGCAAAAAAAGGTCTATAGTTTAAGGATAGTGATCTTATGAAGCCATTTATTATTAGGTAGTTGTTTGTCTTCTTTTTAAATCATAATGATAACAGAAATCACCCAAATGCACCTCAAAAGTTTACATACCCTTGAATGTTTGGCCTTGTTACAGACACACAGTGAGACATACAGCTGTAAATTACAATTACAGGTGAATTTCCCACGCCTGTGGCTTTTTAAATTGCAATTACTGCCTGTGTATATATAGTCAATGAATTTGTTAGCTTTCACATGGACGCAATAAACAGGCTAGATATTGAGCCATGGGGAGCAGAAAAGTACTGTCACAAGACCTGCGTAACAAGGTAATGGAACTTTATAAAGATGGCAAAGGATAAAAAAGGATATCCAAAGACTTGCAAATGCCAGTCAGTACTGTTGACTTATTAAGAATTGAAAAATTTGGGGATCTCATGATACCAAGCCAAGTTCAGGTAGACCTAGAAAGATTCTAGCCAAAATTACCAGAATAATTATTTGGGATACAAAGAAAACCCCACAGGTAACCTCAGAAATACAAGCTGCTCTGGAAAGAGAGTATAGTTGTTTCAAGGAGCATAATACGATGATATTGGGACAAAAATTAGCTGCATGGTTGAGTTACCAGAAAGCCTTTACTGTGCCAATGCCACAAAAAAGCTTGGTTACATTATGTGCATAGAATACCATCCCCACTGTGAAGCATGGTGGTGGCTCACTGATGTTTTGTCTGGGTGTGAGCTCTAAAGACCCAATTTCCACAAGATTCAGGGGGGATCTTGTGAAAATTTATGGCAAGATTAATGCAGCATGTTATCAGAAAATACTTGCAGACAATTATCATTCTTCTGCATGAAAGATGTGCATGGGACGCTCTTGGACTCTACACCAGGTAAATGACCCTAAGCACAAGGCCAAGTTGACCCTCCAGTGGTTACAACAGAATAAGGTGAATGTTCTGGAGTGTCCATCACAGTCTGCTGACCTTAATATCATCAAGCCACTCTGGGGCGATCTTACACATCAAGACGACCAAAGACTAACTAAGACTTTGCATGTTTTTTTTGCAAAGAAGAATGTATAGCTATACCACCTGCAAGAATTTGGGGCCTCATAAACAACTATTACAAAACTGCATGCTGTCATTGATGCTAAAGGCGGCAAAACATAGTCAATCTATTTCTTTGCTGCCATGTTTAGTTTTATAATTGTACCATTCTGTTATGACCTACAGTTGAATGTGAATGCTATAAGAAACAAAAGACATGTGTTTTGCCTGCTCACTCATGTTTTTCTTAACAAAGGGTACATATATTACCAACTCTCCGAGGGTATGCAAACTTTTTGACAACCGAAAGCTTGTGCTTTACGATCATAACATGGTACAACTTGGAATTGGTCACACATTGCAAATGCATGCAAAATTTTACAGATTGTAATTCATCATATAAATACAAATATCAAGAAATATGTGAGATGTCATTTTAGGATGTAAGGTATTTTATGAATACAAATGATACGAAACAGTACATTTATTGGTGGATGCAAATAATGCATCCACCAATTTTGACCCAAGTTGAAATAAGAGGGAGCTCGGGTCTTGAGTTAAACATATATTCTTATGTTTTTGCCAGACCGCATAAGCGGTGCCGGCTACGAAGGGCAACTGTCGCTTACTGAGTGACTGACTGACTGAGTACCCCTTGTTAACTAGTGTAGTGGTTAGTATGAATGATTCTGTATAGATGAAAACTTTTTGGCTAAAACCTTCAGTGTCTACCTTATAGTAAATTGGAAATATGACAGTTTACTGTTATATTGTGACTGTTTCTGGTGGATTTTTGAAGTACGCATGTGTTTTGGGTGAGGATAGACAAACACTAATTTGCTGACTAAAACATACCGTAGTTACATTATATAAAGCCTTAACTAAAACTGTATACGGCTATATTGTGACTTTTTCTTGCATGGAATAGTTCATCTTCAGTCTCGCTAGCAATTGCTCAAGATTTATGAATATTCCTAGAAACAGTAGATACTAGTCTGGTCTTTGATTATGTGTAGTCTGGCACAGGGGCGTGAAGGTGACCATAAAGGCCTGATACTGTCCACCCTTGCTGTCTTGCCAGGTGGGCTCTCATCGCCACTGGGATGCTCTCCCTCCAATGCCATTCAGGGGCGGAGTCAATGGCTTGTTGTTGTCTTTCTGTTGCGCACTTGGGCAATTGGGCTGTACTCTGCTGGCAATACTCGGCCCTCATTAAGTATAATTGCGGTTGGTGGGTGTCCCTTTGGTTGATGCTTGGCAGTGTGGGTGGATTGATTTCCTGCCTCATGGGCCCTGTCTGGGGCCTCCCCCGGATAGGGCCACAGTGTCACTGGACCCCCCTGTCTCAGCCCCAAGGATTAGAGTAGGGTCAAAAGTTTCCCTGTCTTCTGTCGTTATAAACTTAGGAGGACATGATGTCATGACCCACACCTGCGGAGCACCAGGCTTGACTTGTCGAAAAGTCCCCCTGCTTGTGTTGCAGTTCAAGAAGATACCTGACAATTTCAGCTGCCACTCTGCTGACGCCCCCGTCTGTCCCTGTCTTTGTCCATCTGGTCATGCCTCCAATCTGGACCAGGTTTAAATAGACTGTGGGCGTAGCCCACATGCATCGATGACCTATTCCAATTTGGACTCTAAATATTTCACCCGGCACAGCTAGAGGAGGGCTGGTCCCCCCTCAGAGCCTGGTTCATCTCTAGGTTTCTTCCTCAAATTTGGTTTTTATATGGAGTTTTTCCAAGTTCAACACTACTGTTGTTTGCTCCCTGGGGTTTTAGGCCGGGTGTTTTGTAAAAGCACTTTGTGACAACTGCTGATGTAAAAAGGGCTTTATATAATACATTTTATTGATTGATTGACTGATAGTTAGCCTATTACTGGCTAATAAGCTGTTAAAACGGCCAGTGGCAAAAGCCATAAAGTTTATAGACGCTATGATGGAGGTAAATTAAATAAGAAACTTTAGTCAGTTCAACACAATGCTCAATGGTGTCTAGTGACTGTTGGCACATGTAATATTGTGGCTTAGTGGTTAAAGACATTGCCTTTTTACGTGGAAGACCTAACTTTGAATCTATTGAGAGCAACGACATTTATGAATTATATTTGTGGGCTGCAATAAAACTACGTTGTACACTATTGCGACTATTTCTGGTATATTCCACGATTCGCTTGTCTTTTCACTAAATGAAAAAGTAAGTTATAGTCACCATTATTGATAGTTATAGTATCAATGTCATTCACAAATGAAAGAAAAATGTACATTGTTGTGCAATGAAAGAAAAAAATATGTTCTCACAGCATGAAATTTAAAAGCTTTGGCAGACTCGCTTGCAGTTGCTCAATTCATGACTATTCCAGTATGTTTGGTACTGGTAAAGCCAATAATGGCTAATACGCTGTTAAAACGGCCAGTGGCAAACACCATGCAGTATATAGACAATATTTGTGGTGGAGGTTAACTTAGTAAGAAACATTGGTTAGTTTAACTGTATCATTATCATTCACGAATGGCCAATTAGCTGTTGAACCAGCCAGTGGCAAGAGGATTTGTTCAGGGTAGACACAAAAGGCCATACTGACACCCGTCAAATGTCCATCTTTGTGGTGTAGCGGTTGACGACACAGCCCTCGTGGGCGACCCAAGTTCGAATCTTGAGAGGGCAACACTTTCTATTCTGGGCCGGCTGAACTAGGCTTGCCTGGTTTCTTGTTTTATTTCCAGTCTGTTCTTATTAAAGTAAACATACATATTTTTTTCTGTCTGTGAATGTGATTTGTGCTCAGTGACAAAGGAATGAATGTGGGTGTTTTAAGGTAAAGTAGTTATTTCCACAAATGGAGTGAGCTAATAGAGATAATAATACATTCTTATATTTGTAATGCACTTTATAATTTAGTGATTATTAATAATCACAATGTGCATTAAATAACAGTAACAGATGATTGCAAATATAACTTAACAAATAGAAAATAGATATAATATACACATAATTTATAAGGACATGAGACAACAGGACTTACACAGCTGACACTGCAAGGGACATGGGAAACAAGGATCACAGCTATGAACTGAAAAGCCTTTCTGTAGAAAAGGGTATTTAAGCCCATTCTACTTTAAATAACCCCAGGGTCTGTGGTGTCTTCAAGTGGTCCAGGGGGCGTTGCTGAAGCCAGATCTCTCAATGAGTGGGGCTTGTTCCTTGAGGCCAGGAGAAGCAGGCAATCACTATACCTCAGGAGTTATGGAGAGAGATCAGTTCTCTGCGATTTTGAGTAGTAGTGCTATAATTACATCGGAATGTCAGCAGCACTGTTTGGAATTCTTCACAGAATGAGACAGTGAGCCAGCACAGAGTTGCCAGAATGATGGTGATGTGATGGTATTTCAGCACTCTCATCAGGATGTTGGCAGTTTTGTATGTATTTGAGGTTGTTTCATATCAATCAAGATCTACAAACAGATCCTTCTGAGAAACCCCAGGTGATTTGGATGTTCTGGCTCTTGATATAATCAAACAATACAAACTCAATCCACTCTGAGAGGTAGATGTTTTACTCGGTTGGCGTTATTAACAGGGTGAAACACTGCCCTCAAGTCCAGGAGGTTCAGGAGAAACACAAAGCCTACATCAAACACTGTTATTGGAGATACTGATTTAAGCTGGAAATAAAATATATGGTGCAGCAAACTTTATAATATATTATGCTGCTCTTCCATTGTCTCAAATATTGACTTGGTTGGAGTAGAATTTTAACTGTGCTGTTTTCAGTGCATCAAAATATGCTGGTAAGACTGGAGTTTCTAAAAAGCGTACCCGCATGTGCTTGGTGGATGTCAATTCTGGAGTGAAGCAGGCAGCTGAGCAAACAAATGTGACATCCCATGTTTTCATGCTCAGGAATTGATAATAAACCACCTCTCCTGGAGAAAGAGACAGGTACAAGATGATCTTCTGAAAGGTTGGCTTAGTCAGTGTTTATCCATTGACTTCCAGAAATATGTGCAACACTTGTCCACTTGTTGGACATTTGTTAGAGGTGGAAAGAATGTTAATCCAGGTCAACTATTTTCTGGTTACACACCGAGGTCATAGACCTGCATGTTGTTGATGGGGTGACTCAAACTCAGCAGCAGTGTAACAGAGTGACATGGAGTGTCAATATGAATAGTGAAATCTCTTAAAACAAAACAATGGTTTTCAAATTCAGAAATGTCATGCGTGAAAAGGCTATGGGAGGTTGATAAAAAAGAATGACTATGGAGTAGAGTGGTTTTACAACGCAAGATCAGGGTCAGGGGTGGTTTGAATAGTGCCTTCGGGGCTGATTGGAGGTTTCAGTTAAGCATATGCTGCCAAGCTTCATGTCTACTGTGTGGTCATTAAGTAGCATTATGTAGTTCCAAGTTGATAATTAAGGGTGCTGTAGATGAAATACGAGTTGCATAGCTGCATCAACTCTGTAATGGTCTCAGGGTATAGATTTATATTTTTACTGTTGTTTTTATTGTAAATGTTTTTTGGCTCCTGACAATTGAATTTATAGAATCAATAACAATCAGCAGTGTACACCTGAAATGGAAGGGAGAGAAAAAACTGATGCAGGGCACTATGAGGTAGCAGCACACTTTTCTCTTGAGTCTTGTTCAAAAATCTCCCAGAAGCATCCAAAAGACTTTGCCTGGTATGCCTGCCAAGGAAAATATGTCTTATGAAATGGAAATTCTGAGGCCATTCACAGAGTGCCATAAAAAAGTTCATAAACATACTTGCAGTTCCATGCAGTGCATGCACACACAAATCAAATGTGAACAAAAATACTGTTTCCACAAAGTAGGACTGTGTGGCGAAACAATTTACAGTAAATAGATTTGAGTTTTGTCATCGTGTTAATTGAGTGAGGGCAGCCATTTTTTTGACAGCCATTTTGGGTGATATTGATGTAGGCTACTCCTGGAATATGATCATTCCACATGGAGCTATGGTGAGCCATTAAAGAAGCATGATGGCTCACCATCCTAATGGTAGGCCATTAAAGAAGCATGACTTTGCTGTGTCCAGTAACTATGAAAAGTTGATTTTGTGTTAAATGTCAGGATTTTGTTGAGGATAACTGTCTATCTGAAACAATTTTTCTTTGCCATCAGCTGATAATCAGAAATCCCGTAACAAACAAGCACAATTGCACATTAGATCACAACTTCCCAGAGGTTAACACACTGCGTTTTCACAAACTTGTAAATTCTAACTAGTTGTACATAGAGAAAGAAGTTTTACTTTTACTCAACATTAGGTCAGACAGATTTCAGACCCCCAGTTAGAGCGTTATTTGATGTACTTAATTTCATAAGATTTGTAACACAAAGTTGCTGGACAGCCAGTGCTTTAAATTGACACTTCCTGCACTTCTTTCCCTCAATGTCAAGCATTGGTTAGCACCAGGTTTAAGTTGGTTTGATGTGGTCTGTCTGTCTGCCTGCCCGCCTTCCTCACCGTGTGTTGGTCTAAATCTATGTATGTATTCTTGAATATGAGCATGTGTTGTATTTGGGAAGACAGAAAAAAAGGAACTGAATTTAGGCAGAGGGAAAACCAGAAATTAAACAATAAGAGCAGAACACAATAATTCACCTGTACTTTAGTCGAATGTCAATTTTTTGGAGAGTAGAGAAAGGGGAAGTGAATTCTTGCATAGTAATTTATGGAAATACATACAATAAGAGCATAATAAAAGAAGCCACCTCTCTTTCTCTCCCGCTCTGTTTCTCTACTCTCATTACATCACCACATAAGACTCCTACTTCTGAAATGGACTGGCAGTGCTACTGATACATTCTCAGATCATTAAAACATTTGTTTTTATACTAGCTGTCATTGTTTCACAGACATTATGTGTCTTAATTTAATACATGAATCAATCTTTTTTATATATAGAAATATTTGTATTATAGTACAAGTTGGCCAATTTGTGCATTTTCAATGGAAATATCAGCAGGCTTAAATTGTCCACATACCATGGATGAAGAGAATAATCAAGCTCCTACTGTCTTTCATATTCAAACATTTATTGTACACTGTGAAACTAATAGCAGAAGTAAAAAGATGGCATATTTTTCGCTGAAACCTCTAAACTCCCTTTGGCTAAGGTGGTGGAGGGTCTGCTGGCATGCTTCTTTTTGCTTTGAGCTTGGCTGGGCTGTGGCTTCAATCCACTATGCTCCACTGTACCCCTCTCCTCTCATTCTTATCTGCTTTGCTTTTCCAACCACCCACAAACAGATCTACTGTTTGTCCCCTTTTTCAAACCTCTGTCACCCTTCCTCATCCTGTTGTTCCTCTCCCTCTCATTCTCATTCTCATTCTCATTCTGTCTCTCTTTTTAGCAACAAGCGAGCAATTTAATTTATATATAACACATTTCATACATGAAGGAAATTAAATGTGCTTTACAAAGATTTGTTTTTGGGCTCTGTAACACTTTAGGAAAATATTTTTGCTTTAATTTCAGGGACATTTCACCTACATTGGATGAGTCATATAAAAATTACAACAATGTCTTTATGAAAATTACAGTTGGGCTTTGAAAAGCTCTATTTCAGAGACCTATGAACTACAAACTCCCTGGTTCATTGATTTGGTTACGATTGAAACATTTTGCGAATAAAAACACATGAAAACATTGCATAAAGTAAAAGTTAGGCAATGGTTTCATGGCCAAGCATAGGGCTAAGATTAGGGTTAGCATTACTACATTAAATCCTACGGTTTAGCATCCCCTTTAACTTACAGCCGTGTCTCTTCTAAATCTGAGATATTAATCTGATTTTACATAATTCTATGCACATTTGGAATATCGATAGATTTGTGAGCTTTTAGCATGAGATTTAATTGAATGGCTAGGTAACAGTTTGAAAAAAAGTACAGAAAACAGCTTGTCAAGTTGGATGGCACATTATCATGCAGCTGGACAATGACAGCAAAGAAATTGCCATAGCTACCAAGGAGTTTTTCAAGCTCATAAAGTGAAACGCTCTTGACTGGCCAAGTAAGTAACTCGATCTGAATCCAGTTGAGCATTTCTTTCACTTTGTGTAGCTGAGGCTGGAGGCAAAATGGCCCCAAGACAAGCAGTAACTGACAGTGTATGCAGTACAGACTTGACAGAGCATCAAGGAAGGATACCCTAGGTATATGCAACCAAGTATTTAACATGTCAACTTAATTGTACATAATTAATCAATCAAAAGGCTATGTACAAAAAGTGCTGTAATTAAAAATATTATAAAAATACATTAAGATCTACAGGACTTTAACCCGATAGGCAGTGTTTCATTTAAAATTGAAGTGCTGGAATACAGAAAGTGTTGGAGTCCCCCCAATATAAAAAACATGTGTCACTGTATAAAGGATTTTGGAGTTCACAGTATATAGTTTTCTCTCTTTCACTCTGTATAGATGTTTGCTTTCACATCTTTCTCCCTGGATACACATCAAAGGTTGACATAAGACAGATATTGAGGTACCATGTCTGATGATCAACAACTATGCTTTAAAGTAAATTACTGCATGTACATTGTTTTATTGTAAAGATTGATATAGTGCATCATGAGGTGTCTGAGTGTGGACAGAAATAAATGCCATCTCTCTCCTAATAACACAGGAAGAAAAATATTAAGCTGTCAACTTAGCAGATTTTTGCTCTTCTTCAAGCAGGATCTTTCAGGGAACTTCCTACGGTTAGGTCTATATTTTTCCAAAGCTGGAAGAATGTTGTCTTATATTATAACACAGAAAGGACATCTCAAGAGGAACAAGGGGATTCTTCATCTTTCAATTTCCAGACTCTACTCAATGAGTCTCTATTCTACGAAGGTATTACTTCATATTCGAGAACCAGTCAGTCTTTTATTTCTTATGGGATTTACATTCAACTGTAGGTCATAACTGAATGGCACAAGCATAAAACATAACATGGCAACAAAGAAAAAAATGAACTGAACCCTGTTCAAAATTCGGCATACCCTTAGTTCTTAATACTGTGTATCGCCCCCTTTAGCATTAATGACAGCATGCAGCGTTTTGTAATAGTTGTCTATGAGGCCAGAATTCTTGCAGGTGGGTACATCCCCTCAAGCCATCGTTGGGGCTGTGCTCGAATAGATTTTTCGAGTTATCGATAGGCTTGAATGTTTACACCCGGAGACTGCTTTTATTGTTGCTGGCAATTTTAACGGCGCCAATCCAAAGAAAGTGCAACCCAAGTTTAAAAAACACATCAACTCCCCAAGTCACTCTTGACAATGCCTACTCTCCATTTCATCATGGAAATAAGGCCCTCCCTTGTCCTGCTTTTGGCAAATCAGACCATGCGTCGATACTGTTGCTCCCTGCTTACAGGCACAGGCTAAATCAAGAGAAGCCAAGGTCCATTCAACATTGAATGGTTTAATCGGACACCGACTTATGTGACTGTTTCCTCACCACAGACTGGGAAATGTTCCGAGAGGCGTCTGCAGGCAATGTCAGGGAATAGCAAATGTATCGACAACGTTCTACCACATCCAACTACAAAATAATCTCCTAATCAAAAACCATGCAGTGGTATTTGTGCCATGCTTAAAGCACATACTGCAGCATTCATCTCCGGCAGCAAGGATCATTATAAGAAATCCCGGTATGACCTCAGGAAGGCAAAAAAACAGTCAAAGTAGAATCTCTCTACTAGGGCACCAATACCAGGAACATGTGGAGTGGTCTGAGAACCATCACTGACTCACTGCCTATAAAAGCTATGCAGGCAGTGTGGGGGAAGTGCCGGCTTCTCTCCCAGAGGAACTGAACTCTTTCTATGCTCGCTTTGAGAACATCATCCCTGTCATGGACACTCAAATGGACCAGGACGGCTGCCCTTTACAAATGACCAGGTCAGACGTTTGCAAAGCCCTAAAAAGGATTAACACTCACAAGGCTCTTGGACCAGACAACATCTCAGGTTGTCTTCTCAAGGTCTGTGCAGACCAACTGGCTGATGTCTTTACTGATATCTTCAACATATCACTACAGCAGTCAGTGGTCCCCACCTTCTTCAAAAAGTCCATAATTGTCAAAAAAGCAAAAACTCCTCTGCATGAATGCCAACCACCCTGTAGCACTCACACCAATCATCATGAAGTGCTTTGAGCGGCTAGTTAAAACCCACATCACAGACTCCATGCCTGTAATACTTGACCTGCTGCAGTTTGTCAACAAACATAACAGATCCACTGAGGATGCCATTGACCCTCCACTCCACACTCTCTCATATGGACAAGATGAACACATATGTGAGAATGCTGTTCATTAACTGCTGCTCAGCCTTCCACACCATTCTGCCCCAAAAGCTGGTGGTTAAGCTCAGGGATCTGGGCCTCTACCCCTCTATGTGCAGATGGATCCTGAACTTCCTGACTCGCAGACCCCATGTGGTGTGGATGAGTAACACCAACTCCTCCTCACTGACTCTCAGTACTGGCACTCCCCAGGGCTGTGTGCTGAGCCCGCTCCTGTACTCTCTCTTCACCCATGACTGCCTGGCAATCCAAGTCTCCAACATCATCGTTAAGTTTTCTGATGACACCACCATCATAGTCCTAATCTCTGACAACGACGAGTCAGCATATAGAGTTGTCATAGAGTGTACATTAAGGTCACTGACTTTGTGGTGTCAGGAAAACAACCTCCAGCTCAATATCAGCAAAACGAAGGAGATGATTGTTGATCACAGGAAACAGCAATGGGGAATGTTGTGGCAATTTCTTAACTAATGTATTTTGGAGACTTGTTTGCTTATCTATTACATGGTATGTAACTCTGGTCTTTGGTTGTGACATGCATCTGTATTATTTCAGAGAATCATTAGGTTCTCTGACCATCTGCTCAACTGGCTAAACCATTGAGGGTATCTGTCCTTTGTTCCTTAGGAATGTGATTGTGGGGGACGATAGGGGCAGTTGGCCCTTTAGGTAAACACAACAGGGAACATTATGGCAGGAAGGATAAGATAGGGGGGATAACCCTCCCACCTGTGTTACCTAAGATTGATGGGTGGCATCTTGCCACACCCCTTTTCAACAATAATAAATACGAGCTGTTCATGTAATTTACTTTAGAGGCTCCTCTAATGATTATTCTGTAAGCATTTGACGTGTCTCTCTATTTGCAAATAAACTGCTAATTGTGCCAAGAGAATTGTGTCTCTGTCTTACTCCTTTGAGTGTCTATCGATGAAATTTCCTTCATAGGAGACCACCACCCCATACACATTAATGGATCTGCAGTAAAGAGTTCACAACATTCGGTTCCTCAGGGACAACAACGATGACTTGACCTGGTCTCATCACTCTAACATCGTGGTGAAGGAGGCCAAGTTGGATACTCACCAACTTCTACAGATGCACTAGGAAAACCAAGCATTTCATTGTAATACCTTGTTATTGCAAATGACAGATAAACCATTTGAATTTGATCGAGCTACATGTTTGAGATCATCCCAGAGTGAGATATTAAGGTCAGGAGACTGTGATGGCCCCTCCAGAACCTTCACCTTTTTCTGCTGTAACTACTGGAGGGACATCTTGGCCTTGTGCTCAGGGTCATTGTCGTGCTGTTAAGTCCAAGAGTGTCACACATTCTTTGCTTTCATTCAGAACAATGCAAATTGACAGTATTTTCTGATAACAAGCTGCATTCATCTTGCCATCAATTTTCACAATATTACCCATGCTTTCAGAGTGCACACCCGCCCAGAAAGTGAGCCACCACCATGCTTCACAGTGGGTATGGTATTTTGTTCATTATATGCCTTGTTGACCCCTCCCCAAAGATAGCGCTTATGGTTGTGAACATAAAGCTCTGTTTTGGTCTTGTCACTCCAAATTACAGGGTGCCAGAAGCTGTGAGGCATGTCACAGTGTTGTCGGGCATATTGTAACCAGGCTTTTTGGTGGCATTGGCGCACTAAAGGCTTCTTTCTGGCAACTCGACCATGCGGCTAATTTTTGTTCAAGTATCGTCGTGTTATGCTCCTTGAAACAACCATACTGTGAGCAGACTGTATTTCTCCTGAGGCTACCTGTGGGTTTTTCTTTGTATCCCAAAAACCTTCTGGCAGTTTTGGCTGAAATCTTTATTGGTCTACCCAACCTTGACTTGGTATCAAGAGATCCACAAGTGTTCCACTTCTTAATAAGTGATTGAATCAATTAATCAATGAAAGTTATTTATAAAGCCTTTTAACATCAGCGGTCCTACAGTGTTGAATTTCAGTGGCAAGGAAAAATTCACTATGAAAGCCGAAATATAGGAAGGAACCTAGAAAGGAACCAGGATCAGAGGGGTGACCAGTCCTTCTCATTAAGAGTTACAATAATAAAATGTAGGCCAAGTCCAGAGTCTATTAAACCTAGTCCAGTTCAGAAACATGACCGGTGCAGGGGGGGATCAGCAGAGTGTCAGCTGGTATCTCGTACTGGTACTCAGGAGGTGAAGCCCAAGACTGCATGTCGTTCTAAGTTCAAACAGGGCAAGAGACAGGGAACGTTTTGAAAGTGCATTCCTTATGTTTACAAGGATTTAGATTGGAGAAGGAGAACTGAACCTACACAGCCGGCACAATAATATAGCAGCGTAAAACCTTGGGGCTGTGAGAGGGGGGTTCAGTGACACTGGCTATATCCGGGGGAGACACTGTCTACCAAGGAGTGGACAGCACAGTCACTGGATCTCAACCCTATTGTACTGTTGTGGGAGTGGCTTGACTGTATGGTATGTAAGATGTGCCTATTAAACAAATCTTATATATTTAAACAAAATGGAAACGCAAGAACAGCATGAAAATAAATCTAAAAGAGAATTGTTTTTTAGAATACAGGCTAGTTGTTTTTCGATTGGAGTTAATTTGATTAGATTTTGATCTCTTGTGCTTTCTTTCTCTAGCTCTTACACACACACACACACACACACACACATTTCCCTTCCTCTCCATCACTCCCTCTCTGTTCTCCCTCGTTCCCATGTGTTTCCCCCCACTGGCCCATGGCAGCAGGTCCAGCCTCTGTGACACAGATGCACACGATTGCTCTGGGCGCTCGACATGGGAACAAAGCATTGGCGGGGCCGGGTAGACCAGTCTGTTTGAGAGAGAGATACTGTGCCTTGCAAAGTATTCACCCCCCTTAGCTTTTTACCTATTTGGTTGTATTACAGTCTTTATTTCAATGTTTTTTTTTATCTGAATTGTATGTGATGGATCAGAATAGTCTAAGTTGGAGATGTGAAATTAGTAAAATATATACAAAAAACTATTTTTTAGATATAAAAAACTGAAAAGTGGCATGTGCATATGTATTCATCCCCTTTGTTATGAAGCCCATAAAAAGCTCTGGTCCCACCAATTACCTTTAGAAGTCACATAATTAGTGAAATGATTTCCACCTGTGTGCAATCTAAGTGTCGCATGATCTGTCAGTACATATACACACCTTTTTTGAAAGGCCACAAGAGGCTGCAACACCTAAGCAAGAGGCACCACTAACGCAACACTGCCATGAAGGCCAAGGAAATCTCCAAACAAGTAAGGGACAATGTTGTTGAGAAGTAAAAGTCAGGGTTAGGTTATAACAAAATATCAAAATCTTTGATGATCCCCAGGAGCACCATCAAATCTATCATAACCAAATGGAAAGAACATGGCACAACAGCAAACCTCCCAACAGACGGCCTCCCACCAAAACTCCCGAACCGGGCAAGGAGGGCATTAATCAGAGATGCAGCACAGAGACCGAAGGTAACCCTGGAGGAGCTGTTGAGTTCCACAGCAGAGACTGGAGTATCTGTACAGAGGATGACAATAAGCCGTACGAAAATAAGCTGAACTCCATAGAGTTGGGCTTTATGGCAGAGTGGCCAGAAGAAAGCCATTATTTTCAGCAAAAAACAAAACTGCATGATTTGAGTTTGCGAAAAGGCATGTGGGAGTCTCCCAAAATGTTTGGAGGAAGGTGCTCTGGTCTGATGAGACAAAAATTTCACTTTTCGGCCATCTAAGAAAACACCATGTCTGGCACAAACCCGACACATCACATCTCCCAAAGAGCACCATTCCCACAGTGAAACATGTTGGTGGCAGAATCATACTGTGGGGGATGTTTTTCAGCAGCCAGGACTGGGAAACTGGTTAGAGTTGAGGGAAAGATGGATGGTGCTAAATACTGGAATATTCTTGAGCAAAACCTGTACCACTCTGTGCGTGATTTGAGGCTAGGATTGAGGTTCACCTTCCAGCAGGACAATGACCCCAAACATACTGCTAAAGCAACCCTTGAGTTGTTTAAGGGGAAACATGTAAATGCGTTGAAAAGGCCTAGTCAAAGCCCAGTCCTCAATCCAATACAACGTCTGTGGTCAGACTTAAGGATTGCTGTTCACAAGCGCAAACCATCCAACTTGAAGGAGCTGGAACAGTTTTGCTAGGAGGAATGGGCGAAAAACCCAGTGGTAAGATGTGGCAAGTTCATAGAGACTTATCCAAAGCGACTTGGAGCTGTGATTGCTGCAAAAGGTGGCTCTACAAAGTATTTACTTTAGCGGGGTGAATAGTTATGCACATTGACCTTTTCCGTTATTTTGTCCTATTTGTTGTTTGCTTCACAATAAATAAAAAAACATCTTCCAAGTTGTGGGCATGTTCTGTAATTTAAATGACGCAAATCCTCAAACAATCCATGTTCTTTCCAGGTTGTGAGGCAACAAAACACGAAAAATGCCAAGGGGGGTATGTACTTTTGCAAGGCACTGTAGAAAGAGGAGAAAGAAAAAGAGAGAGAAAAGAGGAGTGTGTATGTTTGTGTGTGCACACCTCTCCTGAAAATATAAGCAGATAACACAAGAACGTGAATGAGAGAAAAAGGTCCAGTGTGTATTTTTAAACATGTTCTAGGTGCCAGAGATCCCATTGTTCATATCCAAGTAACCAAATGTTCCCCGTGTTTTGAATGTCAAAAATATCAATGTTTTATTTGCTACACACAAGCAGACGTGCATGGTCTTTACCCCATTTACCCTGAATTAAAAATGTGACCTTTGTAAACAAGCAGGTGATTTGCAATGAACGATTGCTTATTAAAGTGAACAGATCATTCCCTTCTCCCTGACACACTACCACTTGCTTTGCACTGGAGTATATTAAAGTCTAATGGAAATTTCAGTTGCACATTGAAGGGACTGGAATCCCAGGGTTAAAGATCACATGAACGCTCATAGAATAAGTGTGTCCGCATTTGTTTCCTAATGCACCCGTTCGCTTATGATTGGGTCTTTGCGTGTATGCGTGAGTCATTATGAATATTGGGTCAGTGTGGGTTCCTGAAGGTCAGGGGATCTCTTCAGGGCCTGTCAACTTCTATTGATCCACTAGTCGTTCTGTCTTGCTGTGGCTCATTGGCCCTTATCCCTCTACACCAGCTGATTGGCTCAGTCAGCGTTGTGCTGATAGCCTTCTGGGAGTCAGAGGTGGAGATCGAGGGAGGAGGGTAGTGATGGGAAATTAGGTGCAGGATTGGATGGAGGCTTCAGTTGGACACACAATCTGAACTGCTAAGATATAACCACCGCAAAACAGTTCAACAGATATGCATGGACACACAGACAAACACACATACAAAACCGCTGATTGGCAAACACACACACACACACACACACACACACACACGCACACGCAATCAATATCTTTCTCAGACCAACAGACAGACACACATCCTTTCACCCATCCCCTTCAATTTCCTTTTTTATGGGTGGGGGGTGTAGGATTGGCCTAATTCTAGATTGGTTCGTCTTTTGGGATTTGAGGAGATGGTGTAGATGCTTCAACATTCCACGCTCCACAGACCACCTCAACCACCCCCAAAAGTGCCTCCCATCTTTCGCACACCTGGGATGGTCATTTTGGAGCGGAGCAAATGAAAAGATGATCTTAATCTCCTCTCCATTCTCTGTCTCCATCTCCCCCCTCTCTTTCCATCTCTCCCACACACAGAGCCGTATACTGCTGATGGCAAGAACAGCACTGGCTTACATAGTCTTGGAAAAAAGCTAAATCCATTGTGTGTGTGTGTGTGTGTGTGTATATATAGCTGCTATTGTCCTTATAAGGCAAGGTTCCAAAGTGTAACAATTTTTGACAATCCTTGATTCCAGTGTGTTACATTTTTATGTATCGGTCAAATGCTGCTCATCTTTTTGGGGATGGCTAAAACCCTGATATTTAATCTTATGGTAAAGTACTTGGATGGTTTTACATTGATATGTTTCAGTGCATCACAATACATTATAGCAAGAGTCTCAAAATGTATCTTCCAATTAATTTAAGCCAGTTACCGATGATCTGCAATTTTATTCACTTTTTACATATGTATTGTGTGTTATATTTTGATAATTTGTTTATGTAATAAATAAAATATGTAAAATATTATCAGAATTCTGCCTCAGATGGCACAGTGCATATTTAAGAGAGAGAAAGAGAGAGAGTGTCTTCCCATTTGTTCATTACTCAATGCTTACTCTGCTGTTCTCTTGATGGTCATTACATGAATGACCATTGTCCTGCTTCAGCCATTGATTTCCTATGGGTAGCTGCTTCCGAACAGTTCATCAAGGTAACAGATCTGAGACCACTGGATTTGCCTAAAGGCAGCCAATTTAAAAAGCTACCATAAAGTACACATAATGCTGTAGAAATAATAGAAAACCATTTTCCATAATGAATGAAAAAAAGTGTTGGTTCAGTACAATTAATAATAAGTCAAAAATAAGTTTCTAAGTTAGAAGTTTCAGTATCACAAGTACTTACTGTCAACCATAGGTCTCTTACTTTATGCAAATATCCTTACAGATTCCGTACCAACAATATTCAAGTTGAACTGCAAATAATGAATACAATATAATTATTTATGTTCTGATTACATTGTATCAAATATAATAACATTGATCTGTACAATTGAATGTTATTTTAATTTCAGCCAAATTTAATGTTTTGAAAAATGAATTTTTTTATCATATCAATCAGATTTGTTGGAAAGCAACGTTCTACTGCGTTGAATATAATCACTAGATGTCATCATGAATTTGAAACTGTGGTGTCAAACCTTGAATATGAAAAAAAGATATGGTAGTGTTTGTCTGTGAGGGGGTCATTTAAAAGGTGAGGAAAAAACTCTCACTTCTCTATCCTTTTCTCTCCTCTCTTCCAATCACATCGCTAGAGGCTGGATGGAGTAAGGCTCCACCCATGGTTGCCATGGCAACGCTATCTGTGCCCACCAAGACCTAAAGCCGAAGGACATCCTGGACAACAATACAATAGTTCCACAGCCAGGAGTACCTGGGGGACTCAGATACAGAAACACACACACACACACACACACACAAACAGAGCTCTACAGCCAGAGGTAGCTGGAGGATTTAGACCTGCAGAGGATATCTGCACGCTAGATACACTTGACGAAAAAAATCCACCTTCACAAAAACACAAAACACAAGAGAAAATACCTACAGCACTTCAAAACCTGTAAGCAACAGCTACAGTGCTACATATTCTTAGTGTGACTTCAACATTCATGAATGGAAATAAATGAAGTCCACCTTTTTGGTAGGGTTTGAACTGGAAACAAAGCCTTGTCCTCCTGAGCTTAAGCATAGACATTTGTTTGGTGAATTAACACAAATCTCCATGTCTCAGGCAAGGCTACTCGTCATGCATGAAGGGTTGTATGTAGATATGAGCATGCACGTCCAGGCACGGACAATAAATGCATACATTTCTTTATCTGGATGCATGAGAATGATCTCAGCCAAGTATACTCTCATCTCAACAGAGTGCTTTCCAACTGAGTGCTGAGTGGAGACTTGCGCCATACATCCTGTTACCACTGCCAGAAGTGTAGTGTAACAGAGATGTGTGAGTATATTTTCTTTGCTTGCATTCCTCCTTATACTGCCTGTTAAAATAATATGGGATGGGTTACTTCAGGTCAAACTCGGCCTGGAGGGAAGGAACATGCATTGTTGTCATTGGGTCCTTCTGAGGAACTGTTTTGAAGGCATAGTTGATGCTTAATGCTACAAAGGCTAAGTGAGTCATTGTGACTCAAATTCACTGGATACATCTCTGTGTCATTTTTAAAGTCTGTTGAACAGTAGTTGACTGGAGAGACAGCCATGTTATTGGATAAGTATCTGATGCTCTGAGAGGTGCATGTGGGATAGAGAAAAGGATGATTGGTAACATGGAGGTATGTAAGATCTGCTCTGAAGGAAGAAATGTATGTAATAAATGTCCATCGCTTAAGAGATAAAGTTTTGGGTTAGGATTAGGGTTTAGGGTCAGCAAAGGCACTGACCCTGATCCTCTGCATTCAGTCTTTTTAAAATGGAAGTTGAGTCAGCCGATCACATGCATGTGTGCATGAACTCCCAACTCCTGAAGAGCATGGTGTCCTGTACATGAAAAAGGCCTTTTGTTTGTGTTTGTGTGTGTGTGTGTGTGTGTGTGTGTCATTAATTTCAAATAAGAAATGTGTGTCTATTTCACAAAACCTCTCATAATGTGTTCAATAGGCTGTACCTTGTTTCTACTATATTATAATACATTTTCATAAGGAAGATTAAATGACATTCAATCGTCAACACTGCATACATTTCTGAGACATTGCATTATAACATTTGCATCTGTTCCTCAATATTAGATTAATGTTGTCCTGTGCTAGCCTATGACATCAAAAGTAATAAGCGCTCTACTGCCAAAGGAAAGTTGTCATTTGTTTCTCCAAGACCTATAAATAAAGTCTCATAATATTGTTGTCAGGATGTGTAATGAGTTTGGTGTAGGACAATCAAGCAATTCATGAACATTAGACATTAGCTGAATCACACATGCATGCACGGACATGTGTACAGACAGGCATGCTCACAATGTACAGCTTCTCTGTATCGTCACTTGGGATAAAACTCATCAATGTCAGCAAAACAAAGGAGATGATATTTGACTTTAGGAACCGGACTGCAGTAGTCAGCAGTTTTAAGTTCCTCATATGTTGCAGTGGACTTGAGACATCAACCCCACAATTGTTGTCAAGAGGGACCAACAGGACTCAACTCCTGAATGCGATGAAAGAAGATTGGTGTGCCACCACTTTTATTGCTCCTTCAAGAAAGTCTTGACAAGCTGTGTCATGGTCTGTTATGAGAACTGATCTGCCAAAGACTAAGTCCAACTAGCAGGTTGAGAAGATTGTCAAACACATCCCTGTGTGTGTGTGTGTGTGTGTGTGTGTGTATTGCCACTGATCCTAGGGGGTTTAGCTATTGTTTTTGCAGGATAGAGAGACAGCAAAAAATGCATTTTGGACAGGGAATTGCTGAAAAATCAATTACATGGCTCTAATTGATAGACAGTAGGTCAGATTCAAACCAATTTTGCAGCATTTCATGTCCACTGGAGACAGTAGTTTAGGCACATACAGCACAACTTAAATAACAAATACATATCTTTTTCACACACATTTCGATAATTGGATTGTATGCTCATTGTGTATTGGCAATGGTGTTGTAAATGCACTAATAATCTGCTTACTGTCTAAGCCCACTGTCAAGTAGCAATGTGTTGATTAAGCTGGTTGACTGTATACAAACAGAGACAGCAAAACATGTCATCCATAAATGAGCAGGACCTGAGTCAGCTGGATGAGTTTATGCATACCTGGATGCTATTAGGAAACTTAAATGATATGGGATACACAGCATGGGTCAATATCTTAAAGCTAAACCAACTTATCAGTTACTGGACAGAATTCTGCCTACGGAAGTCCATCGCAGATGCCAAAAGAGACTACAGGGATAAGTTGGAATCTAACTACCACAGCACTGACCTGAGATGCATGTGGTGTGGACTGCGGCACATCACAGATTAAAAAGGGAGAAACAGTAATGATGCCCAGCCTGCCGTTTCTACCTGGCAAGCTCAACACCTTTTGTGCACAGTTTGAGGCAACCAGCACAATTCCTCCTGGAAGGCTAGCTGAGGATCACTAAGGCTGATCACTCTGTTTCTAACCATGGCTGACATGACACCACAACACTGTGAACCAGATGGCATTCCAGGCCGTGTCCTCAGGGGGTACACTGACCAGCTAGCGGAGGTTTTCACCTCTACATTCAACCTCTCCCTGACTTTGTCTGTAGTCCCAACCTGCTTCAAACAGACCACCATTGTCACTGAACTGAAGAAACCTTCCATCATCTGCCTGAATAACTACCTCCCTGTAGCTCTAACCTCAATCATCATGAAGTGCTTTCAGTGGCTGGTCAGAACCCACATCTGCTCTACCCTTCCTGACACTTTGGACCCCTTTCAATTTGCATAACACCCCAATAGATCTATGGACGATGCCATTAACCTGACGACACATCGCCCTCGCCCACCTGGAAAAAGGCAACACATATGTGAGGATCCTGTTTGTGGACTACAACTCAGCATTCAACACTATTGTGCCTGATAAGTTTGATACTAAGCTTAGGACCCTGGGACTTAACACCTTCCTTTGCAGTTGGATCCTGGACTTCCTTACAGGCAAACCCCCGGTGGTGAGATTGGCCAACCTAACCTCCTCTGCACTGACCCTAAGCAACAAAGCCCCCCAGGGCTGTGTACTCAGTCCTCTCCTGTACTCCCTGTTCACACATGATTACGTGGCCAAACACAGTTCCAATGTCATCCTCAAGTTTGCGGATGACACAACCATCCTGGGTCTCATCTCCAACAAGAGAGCGCAAGTAAAGAATCTGGCTACATGGTGCCAGGACAACAACCTCTCTCTCAACGTCTGCAAAACTAAGGAGATGATTGTGGAAATCAGGAAGTGGCATCATCAGCTCCGATCTCCCGTCCGTTCAAGGCATCATCAAAGACTACAGCCACCCAGGATATGGTCTGTACACACTGTTGTAGGTGCTACTGGAGCATTAGGGCACACTCTTACAAACTTTTTTTTTTTTCCCTCATGCCGTAAGGCTCCTCAACCAGCAATGCTGATTTATGATCATACTTATCACACATGAACATTCCAAACGCTCTGATATCCTTCCATGTACAGTCACTGTGCATTAGAATATTATATTGTATGTACCATTCATAGGCATATCCCACTCATTACATTTAGAATATTCAATGCTTCTAATTATATTGTTCATATTCCCATTCTACACTCATTCATATTGCTGCAAATTTAAATTGTTATATATATTTTTGCTATATTTTTGCCAGACCATGTAAGTAGAGCCGGCCAAGAAGAGCGAATGTCAGTGAGTGAGTGAGTAACTACCTCTTGTTAAATTGAATAATGTTTAGAACCAAAACCGCTTGGGCAGTAAAAGAGTAGGGGCTTCCATGATTCTCTCGTCTATTCACTTGACGAGAAAGTCAGTTATCGTCAGCTAGAGCTCTGAAAAAAATGAAGTGAGACTGCTGCACCTTCTTCTTTCCTTTCCAAAAAAGATTCCAGCAAAGATTTGAGTCAGAAACAGAAGGGTTCCTGTTAAGAAACCACTGCAAATTGTTCCTCGATCAAAACCAACCCACCCTTGGTGATGTTAATCAGGCGTCCTGCATAACGTTTGCTTCTCTTAAAATCTGGCCCCACCAAGTCTCTAACACACCCTTGGTGATGTTAATCAGTGTGCTCAGTAACATTTGCTTCTTTAAATATCTGGTACACCAGGTGTGGGTCATCAGCCCCACCCTCCTGAGCTCAACTGGAAAGGTGTAAAACTCTGAGCAAAGTGGAATGTAACTAAATTCATGATATTGTGGATATTAATCTGTAGTTTGGGGATTTTCCCTGTTCCCCATAAAGGGTAGAATAGGCTGATATGCTTAATTGTACTGTACGGGGTATGGTTCAAACTTCACAAGATCATGATAGAAATGATTGTCCTTGTTGCAAGTCAGACAACAACTGTCAGCAACCCCCCCGTCCATTCGATCATTTTGCATTGATTAAGTGGGACAGTTCTTGCCCTTTGTGTTCATTGTATTCTCCAAGGTAAAGTAATTCTAATGACTATTTGGTGGAGTGTTTTAGATGTCTGATTTTAGGATACATAGCCATGTCTCCAAAAAGTTATTTGAGTTTATTCTAGTTAAAAAGACCTCCCAACACGTGTTGTAGTCATATTCAGGAGACTCTTTAACCGAAGCTCCTAGCATAACTTTGTGCTATTGTGTCTTAATGGTATAATTAGTAGCCCTTTAGGCTAGTTAGGAGGATTTTGAATTGTGTTTGTATGTAACTATGTTATGCATTGTAACTTTATTACTTGATTGGAATAAACTTTGAAATATAGATTACCACGGCATTCCTCGTTCATCTCCGTACTCAAGCTCTTAGGGCTACTGGTAATTACACACACTTAAGCAAAGTCTAAGCGACTAGACTTGGAGTCCCTGAGTCCAGGAATTCTCAAAGCAGTTTGGTTGGGACCAGGAACATATGACCTTCGAGTCATCACTACTAACTTTATTTTCATGGCACAAAAAACAATGTTTTTGTGTCATGAAATGAAATAGATTTGGCAGTGAAAAGACCAGATGCATTCTTCCTAGCACTGCTCAATTCTTATGACTATTCATAGGAATTTTGTAGATACCAGTAAGCATATTAGTGGTAAAAGCCATAAAGTTCATAGAGGCTATTTGTAGTAAACTTCATTAGAAACATTAATCTGTTTAACACAATGCTTAATGGTGTCTAGTCACTAGGGAAATGTATACCATGGTGGTATAGTGGTTAAAGATGCAGCCTCTCACATAGCAGACCAGGGTTTAAGTCTGATGAAGGCAAGAACATTTCACTTTTAATTGCGGACCGGGTGAACTAAGCTTACACTTCCTAATTCTTACTATGTAGATGTCGTGTGCCATGTCAAAAGAATTCCATTGTACAGAATGACGCTGTGTTATTTGGTGTATTTTATAAATAAACTTGAAACTTGAACTTTATTTTATTAAAGTAGTCATGTATGTCTCTAAGTAATATTAAAGTTAGGTCTGGAAATAATTGGATATTGACACAAAATATTTGTAATTTTGTCTGTTTACTAAAATATATTTAAGTTACAATTAATTTATAATTATGGGCTTAAAGTGCACTCTCTCAGCTTTAATGTGAGAGTATTCACATCCAAATTGGAGGAAGGTTTTCTCCTTGCTTTTAATATGTAGACCCCTCTTTTTCAAGGGTCCAAAAGTAATTGGGCTATTCACTCAAAAGCTGTTTTATGGGTGTCAATTAAGCATGTTAAAGGTCTAGAGTTGATTCCAGGTGTTTCATTCACATTTGGAAGCTCTTCCTGTGAACCCACAACATGCAGTCAAAGGAGCTCTCAACGCAATTGAAACAGGCCACCCTTGGGCTGCAAAAAAGAAATCCATCAGAGACAACAGGAACATTAGAAGTGGCCAAATGAACAATTTTAGAAATAACACACTGGTAAACTCTGCAACACAAAAAGGCCTTGAAGTCCACGAAAGACAATATTGGTGAATCATCTTAGGATCCATGGTAATTCGAAACCGCTTCACAACTTGCAGCCAAGTTAAGAACACTCTCCAGGAAGTAGGCATATCATTATCCAAGTCTACCATAAAGAGAATACTTCACGAGAGCAAATCCAGAGGGTTCACCACAAGGTGTAAGCCATTCATAAGCCTCAAGAATAAAAGGCCAGTTTAGATCTATAAAAGACAGCCCAGTTTTGGAACAGCATTCTTTGCACAGATTAAACTACGATCAACCTGTACCAGACTGTTGGGCAGAAAAAAGTATGGAGAAGGCTTGGAACAGCTCATGATCCAAAGCATACCACATGTGGAGAAAACACTGTGGAGGCAGTGTGATGGCATTGACATGCATGGCTTCCAATGGCACTGGGTCATTATTGTTTATTGTGATGTGACAGAAGACAGAAGCAGTGTCGTGGAAAATCAACCACTCTTTACTAAAAACAAATGCACTTCAACTGAGGACTTTTTGAATCCAATAGAATTTAATGAAAGTCAAACAATAATGACAGACATTAAAGCCAGGTCCTTCTGAAGATACAACCCTAATGTTCTAGGTCTGGACCATGGCTTTTACACAGAACTTTCACACATTATGCCATCTGATTTTGTCTGGTTGGCAACCACCCTGAGTGGGGTGCGCTTCTTATCTTCTACCTCCCTGAATGCTTGTAATTTGCGATAGTATTTCACATCCTCCTTATGGTTCATACTTGGGTCATGTCCATCATTGTCCACAAAGTAAGTGTTACGTTAAGCTCATGGGCCACACTCAGGTCATCTCTTATGACAGAGAACACTTTATGACCAGCTCATGGGCCACACTCTGGACACCCCAACAGTGGATACAAAGGCA
>JACXGJ010003129.1:0-57125 GCA_016801105.1 Esox niger | reverse complement strand
TAAATGATTCCTTACATTGTTTGGTACTTGTTTTCTTACATCACCAGAAATTCAGTGAATGGTGTAGACTGATAATGAGTCATTAGGTTATTTGTCGATCATTCAATCAACAGTTGTTTGGATCCTCTGAAACAGCCCATATGTCTCAGGCCAATTAACCAATCTAAACCTCCAATTTGTACATTTGAAATACGTGTCTCAGGCGGTCAGAGAACCACCAAAGAAATCATATATATTAGTTAATATACCGACTGAAATATTTGATAGGTTAGAATGTAATCAATACCAACTAGTGATGTTAGTATAGAGCTGTTTGCCCGCTTATCTTATGGGAACAGCTACAATGAGGCATTAATTGAGTAAATCAATTATTTTAATTGACTGATCTGCATATTGAGCCAGAGAAACAGTTTGCCTTTGAAGTGTTCTGTTTAATGTTAACAAGAATGGCCCCAAGGAAAATAGACAAAATGCCCATTGTGGATCCATCCAAATACATCCTTTTCAATGCTTATTTTTCTAACCAGTTTTACTCAAAAGAAACCACAGAATATTCTGAGAATTTGTCACTCTAAATCGAAAAAATACAGCAGAGGATGGGCTTGCTTTAGAGCACATCAACTTCAAAGTGCATTTATTCAGGAGAAACCATTGAGAACAGGATATTATTCACACTTGTGACCTGAAGACAACACATGAGAATGTACTGAAGTTACAATTTCAACACAAAAATGTATAACTGCAAAATTATTTATTAAATAATTATTGAATTGCAATTAATCGCCTAGTTCACAATTCATCGTCATTTTGGAATGTGTTCAAATTTAGTCCTAAATCCACACTTTTATGTTTAAAAAGCTGTGTAGTATGTTAAAGACAATGTGTTTTACTGGAAACAATGGCCAGTGCTTGAATTTGAATTAAATAAGTACAAGAACTGTCTTTTTCAAAACCTGTCAATAAGATCAGGGTGTCAGCCCACAACTTAAATCAATCAAAATAGGAGTTTGCTGGTCTCTGATCCGTTAGTTATACAATCTGTTAGCATTGTGCTCTTGATTAAGGCACCAAGTACAATAACTGCAATGTTAGGCTACTGTAAAGAACACATATCAACCCCTCTTATCTGGAGAGCTGCGTGGTGTGCCAGCATTTGATCCAACACTGAATCTCACGACAGCTTATTGTCCTTTGATGTCTGGGCTGAAATGTGCTTCCAATGGGATTTAGGTGGGGGCCTTCAAAGAGTAGCATTCCTGATGGAAAATAAATATGTCAGAAATAATAATTTTTTGGTTGTATGTAGAACAAAATATTCTGTATGTAGCTCAAAATCTCCCTTAGAAAAAACACCAAAAAACTATACCAATGGAACAAGCAAATAGACCTTTCGGGGCCCTTCTGAGATGCGTATCTAAAAACCTGGTTGTTCCTTTTGACATGGCACGGATGGTATGGTATTATTCTAATTGGTTCCTTGCAGTGCGCCCTGCCTTGGAGAGCTGCGTTATCAGTCACGTTGAGGATGCAGTTCGGAGCTGGTGCCTAACCATTTGATTAACAGACTTTAAACCAACGTGGTGTGGCATTTCTTTTCCAGGCGCGCTAAATGGACACCCACACATCACATACACTTTGATCTGTTGAAGGATGTCTGGGATCTCAGCAAATTTCGATTGTGAATGCTCTTCGCATGAGCCAGTTACCACAGAATTACACCCGTACTCCGACATCGATGAGGATGAAGAACTTCTGAAGTACATCTGGAGGGAATATTTGCACCCTAAGAAATATGAATGGGTTCTTATTGCCGGATACATATTGGTTTTTTGTGTTTCTCTCATTGGAAACACACTAGGTATGTTTTTGATGCTGTCACATGCTACATTTCTACAGTATGATGCACATTTTAAAATGCTTGTTATCAGAGTATTCAAAGTAGTTTAACTGGCCTTGAATTGATCTGAACTTCATTCATGTTATGGTTGAGTTGTATGGTTGAGATATTCATTAGGAATTTTGTGATGGGTATGCAGGGAAACATAATAGTAGCACATAGTAAAAAAACACACCTAGAGCAAGACATATGTAAATCATACCTATTTATAATTTGGCTTGTTTTTTTACCCAATCGTAATACATGTATATGTTGTACCAGAGGCAGAGGCAGAGCATTTGGCTTCAGCTGGGAAGCCTTTGCAAATGATTAACCTGTTCGATATTTCTAATGATTCTGCTGTTTTCCCTGTCCGGGTGTCATATCAGGTAGATTTTAATGGGATAATGAGTGAGGGGAGGCTTTATTGACTGCATTTGTTTCCCCTGTCTTTACCTTCCACATTATTACAGAGTATATTTTAATTGTAAACATAGCAGGCTTATCCAATAAATTGCTTTTATAGATGTTGCTTGATTGATTGATTGATTATGACTTACGAGCGTTAAAGTGGCATAGCTGGAAAACTCCTTATTTTGTAATGCAGAGCTTGTTGTGATGCTTCCATTAATTTAACGCAGAGATGCAAGCTTTGTTTCAGTTAATGTGTGTGCTATGTTTTATATTGCATCTTGTACAAATGGTTTGGATGTGAAACCAAAAAGTTGACAAATAAGATACCTGTATGTCTTTTAAATCTGTCTTCATGTGTGAAAAATATGAAACATGAAATATATTAATTAGATGCATTGTTTTATCAATCATAGTTTTCACACATTCATTCTCGGTATTGGATTTGAATGCTATTGATGTCTCCATCTGCTCCAGTAACAGCAGCATCATTTGATGTTTTTTGTAATCAGTTTGTTTTGCAGTGTGGAAAAACCACCACATGCGCACAGTGACCAATTACTTCATTGTGAATCTCTCCTTTGCTGATGTCCTGGTCACCGTAACCTGTCTCCCAGCAAGTCTTGTGGTAGACATTACAGAGACATGGTTCTTTGGAGTCACTCTTTGTAAACTACTTCCTTACTTACAGGTAAGAGGATATCGCAAGGTTATTTTTTTAAACAAGGAACTCAACAGGGTTTTTGACAACCCTCTACATGCACAGAAAGCGATTCACTAATGTAAAAAAATCTTTAGGATGTTTTTAAATTTGAATACTTCACACTTTCTTAGTTTGTCAAATTTTACTTTAAGTGGTCAAAACCACATTTGTTTATAAGAAATTAGGAAGAAAAGTGGTTGAGGCAGTAGTCAGATTGATACTATTACATTTTTTTACAATATATTTACATTAGCAAATATTTTGGCAGAGGCACATTTCTGACAGAGGCAAACAGGTATTTGTATAAATATGTCTTGTTAATAGCTAAAGTCCATGATGCCATGATTGGTCTAGGGCCAGTGGTATCTCAACAGATACCGTTTCTGTTGTTTCTAACAGTTTAAAGAAAAACGTTGATGCTCAAACAGTTTGAGTACTTTCAAACACCCCTAATATATAAATCACAATGACTTTATCCTAACAAAGGTAATAATGGGAAGTGATGGACATCTTAACATCTGTCATCTTACAGCTTCTCAATCAGTCATTGGCAGAGGAAATTATCAAACCACACAAGCATTTTTCTTAATTATTTTTGCCAAACTGACAGCCAATGCTATTAAGTAACACATCTGATTCAGTTGCCTGAAACCAGCATTATTTCGCAACATAAATTATCAATATGAGAGAAACACACAACTACTATGCTATCCTTTTTTTTTTAAAGGCCCAGGATATTTTCGGTTTTTTTCAAAGGAAGGGCACCACCATCATGGCATTTTACGTTCAACATGGGTTTTGGGTTACATAGATCATAGCTATAAAATTACTATGCTTTTCCAACTCTACATACACTTTAACATGCAAGATGCAAGTGTCAAAATGTCCAGTGTGCTTTTGTACATTACCGACCTGGAAAACAGGATAAATTATGAGAAAGGCTTTTCAAGAGTTACGAGAAAGCGCAGGCGTTTGTTAGGATCGTATTCACTCCCAACGCAACGTGAACACGTCTCTCTGCCCCCTACTGGCCAACGGTAAGAGTCCTATTAAGTATGTAATGTATACATTTTGTTCGCGTCACACCTATTTTTGAAGACCCAAGTAGCCAGCCTACTTTAGTGTTTGCCGAACTGTAATCATAATAACACATTAGATAATCTCATGAATAATGTATATTACTTAGCCTATTCATGCAAACAACTAGCTACATTAATCCATGTCCTGCATCAATATTAAACAATTACAGTACCGACTGTCTGTTCCTGTAAAAAAACGACGACTGCATTGGTAGAAAGCAGCGGGGGAGACAGGAAGGTGGGAGAACGCTATAAATGTGAAGCAGTAAATATGACTTGTACCGGGGGTGTTACCACAATACCCCAGCTTTGCACTACCATTTTGAAAAGGCAAACAGATGGTCAATTCAAGATTCCAGACTGCAAGCTAAGATACATTGCACTACCTACAATCACGCTATGGCAATCTCAAGAATTCACAGCCTCCTTTGAAGTAGCAATTACGTAGCAGGAGGAATGCACTCTCAAACACTCGTCGGTACAAAAATGCATTTAGCAACTTCAGCTTTCCTGATTAACGCAATATATAACTCTAATAGAAATCACAGGAAATTTCTCATGTTCTCTCAGCAGGCATCTATTAAGTCCGGTACTGTTTCTCTTTGTCATTAATCAACTGCACATTGTTTTTTGTCCAATCTTCCAGACAATCTCTGTGTCTGTGTCAGTCCTGACTCTGAGCTGTATCGCGCTAGACCGCTGGTATGCAATCTGCCACCCACTGATGTTCAAAAGCACAGAAAGGCGCGCCCGTAACAGTGTCATCGTCATCTGGGCGGTGTCCTGTGTCATCATGATCCCTCAGGCTGTTGTGATGGAGTGTAGCAGCCTACTCCCCGAGCTCACCAACAGAACCAGCCTGTTCACCGTATGCGACGAGCACTGGGGAGGTAGGCACAAACTTGCAGAGTCTCTCCTCTTAAAGCCGAGGAGTCTGGCGGAGGCCCTGTAATCCCAGACCAGACAAAACACTGATGAGCAGACTGACACAGGCTTATTGCCACAGGCTTACTGCAGGGTAAGCCTGTGTGAAGTCTGTATCAATGACACATCCGTGTTCTTGTTAACCTCATATAAAAATAAGATGTGGTTATAATATAATCATGTAATGGTTTTCTGCTTAGCCTCTAGTCGAAGCATCTGTATAGGGGGATAGCTAGAATATAGAGGAAATAATTAGAATTTACAAAGGCGCCCACTCATACCATTCAAAAAGAACATGCAAGAAGCGGAAAGATACAATAGTGTTTGTGTTTAATGTCATCCTCAACAGCTAATACAAACAGTAAGTGCAAACAGACTGAATATGTTTTTGCTCCAAACCATTTTATATTGTCAAGCATGTCAGTAAATAAAAACAATTCAACATTTCAAGTTATTTCTACATGATTAAATGTTCTATTCCAGCCTCCCAGTGCATGATTTGTTTTCTATGTGTACTGTTAGCCGCAAATGAATCTAACGAGTTTATAAGACATTACTGTATTCATTATATAAAACCAGAGTTACATTGCTCTGTCCGTAGAATTCTGAAACCACACAGGTTCTGTCACAGCGAAAACGCAACAATGGGGAACCCCAGTTGATTTTGGTCTATACCATACACGTGTTTATGTGATAGTTATCAGTCCCAGGTTTTAATGATTACCTGTGTTTAGATGTCCTCCGATGCCTGGCTTGTTGGCTTGCAGTGAGCCCACAAGCCATCTATGGAAGGGAATTGTTGTGCACATAATAGGCACTTGATTTGTGCTCCGACCCTAGAGAAGTTAGCACCTGTCTGAGATGAGTATTAGAACGGTAACGATCACTGCATACACGCTGGCTTTTTTAAGCAGAAAACGCCATGTAGAAAATGTGTATTGTGAGTGTACAAGAAAAACAAAGTCCTCTAATTCATTGACTCCCTGGCTGACTTTTTCTATCACTTTCTTCACAAGTTTTCTGATCGGCACAGAGGTTGCGATAAGTGTTTAGCGATTGAGCAGGGCCAGTTGCTAGAGGCTAAAAGCTAGCTGGTCAACAAAACACAGGGTTAGCACAGCATGAGTTGTGTAAGCAATCAGAAGAAAAACAAACGCCATGTGGTTTATAATTGCCATGGTGAGCTCCCACATTTAGAAAAGGTGTATATGGCATGTATCACAATCGATTTTCACTGTGACAGAAATGTGTTTCACATAGATTTTTATTTTTATAACAAGGTCCAAATGGCTTTAGTGTGGGGAGAGAAATATAGCCCTCTGATCTAGCTCCACACTATTCTGAGTAGAGAAACAGTCCAACAGTTAGTGCAAGTATGAAAAGTATTAGATATTTGTAATTCCCCTCTAAAGCCATACATGCCAGTCACAAAGTGTGCAGCACAAGGAAATTTGCTTTCCTTTGTCACACTTTGCATATGAAATTCAAAGAGTGATTTCCAGAGAATGGGGAGGAGATCAGTAACCCACCCACTTTGGGAAACAATCATGACTTTAATGATGCAATCAGTGACTCAATAGCTTAGGAGCATGACATTTGGCCAAATAAATCTTCTTTTATTTTGAACTGGGATCTAACAGGGTGTTACCACTTCCCTCAGTAGCCAAAAGTAATGCACTTTGTTCATTGTGGCTCCTGTAGAAGCCAATAACACCCTGCTCCATTAGCCCTTTATTGTTTTCTTCCCCTTAGCTTTCGGAAAGTTGTGCAAATGGCAGAGGCATGCGTGAACGTACAAATGGATGTCCAAGGTGCAAAGGAAAATGGGTGATTTGTATATCAGTCATGCCTGCTTTGCAGTTCAGATCTGTCAGTGCTTACGTTTCCAGCAATGTTAAATGTATTCTTTGTATTTCTGTTCGGTGAGTCTTTCTGTTTTACTGAACTCTCTTTCAGCACAATTTCATGATGGCTTTTGGACAGTTTTGTCTCATTGAATTGCGTACATTTCTTCTGGGTCCCTCATTTTGGATTATTGTACAGTGGTTATAAACTTGTGCTTAATTCATGTGCTGTATACGGGTAGACATTTTTTAAGTATGGTAATTTACCAATTACAATCACAATTCCTAAAGGTTCTTCATCCTGATGAGTTATTTCTATGCATGACTTGTTATATTTCATTCTCTCAACAGCGGACATCTATCCCAAGGTGTATCACATCTGTTTTTTCTTTGCCACGTACTTTGCTCCACTCTGTCTAATGGTTCTGGCATACACCCAGATTTGTCATAAGCTGTGGTGTCAACAGGTATGTATAGGAATTCATGTTTGTGTACAATAACAGACATTTGCAAATTTTTACCAATCTGTCCGTTTCTTTATACAACCTGAAGTCACCAAATAGGGTATGATATGAATATATCGGTAGCTCCCAATAGGTAATATTTACACATTTATTTTCCCTAACGAGACTGTGATATTAATGTGAGATCTCACAATTCTATTTAATATCATGTTCCTGACACCTAAACATTTATTTTATTTTCTGCCAGGATTGTCAACTTATTTTTGGTTGCTTTTATCAAATTCAGATTCTCTTAACAGTATAATAATGGGTTCAGTGGTGCTCTGCACAAAATGTTTGGTCAGGCCAATAATAATGGAGTACTCCCACCTACTCTGGATAAAGCAGTAATGCATAAAGAACGCAAAGATCATGAAGGTGAATGGCAGTATATCAGTTTCTCTACTCAATACAGATACATTATAGGCAAAGACACTCGCTAACCGACTCAGCTCCTTGGTGGGAAAATTAGTCCATTTAGATCAGCCTGGCTTTGTCACTAATAGGATCTAGTTCTCCAGTCTCAAGTGTCTCTTTGAAAGCATCTAACCAACATGTTTCCAACCTGGTCTTGTTGGAAAACATGAACTATTTTCCTAAAATCTTTGACAGACAAATTTGTAAGATATAGTACATTAGGTAAAGTAACATAAGCTTTACAATCCAGAAAAAATGGTGCATTGCTGTGTTTCAAATCCACGTCTTTCTCCGGAAATCGGCATACTGCCTATTTCTCCACATAGAGACTTCTTGTTAAGGGTGTGAGTAGTGGTTTTACTAAGGTCGCTACAATATGTTACAAGGGATTTTTGTTCTAACCATAACCCAGATCTTAACCCTAACATCAACCCCAGTGCTGTGATACCTAACCTTAACCCAAACCTTAAGCCTAACCTTAGCCCCTGAACAATGATACCTAACATTAACTGAAACGTCAAAATACATTTATTGCAACCTTTGTTATGCCATAACTCTACTGCCTAAATCAGATGTCTCTGTATGGTGCAGTGGTCCAGAGAATGGCAATGCTTGCGTGTAGGTTCTTTCATATGTTGAATGAAATCCCCCATATTCAATAGATTAAAAAAAATCTGTCTAATGATCTACATTGAAATACACTGACGCACACTGGTTCCTCAGTAATCTTGTTGAATAGTCCCATCCAGATTTTCACAGAGCTGACCTGTCTGAGGAATCTGCATAAAACCAGTTAGGGATAAGGATAAACGATTTGCACAATATTGCATTGTGTTTCTATTTGACTCTTACGCAGTGTCCCAACTGTTTTTGCAAACAGGTTTGTACAAAACATGCGTATATTTGAAGTCACATTGCCACTACACTGCTTGTGTGTGCCTTTTAAAGACCACAGTGTGATGGACTGTGGCTCGTATGCTCTGTGAGCAGATTCCTGGGACCTCAATTGCACTCCAGAGGAATCAGTGTGCCATTTACCATCCTGGTCCCAGAGATACGGTCATGGTCGGGAGGAACGTAGCGTCCGCTGAGATCAAACAGATCCGTGGTCGTCGGAAGACAGCACGTATGCTGATAGTGGTCCTCTTGGTCTTCGCTCTCTGCTACCTACCCATTAGCGTCCTCAACATCATGAAAAGGTAACAGACACTCTGTGTTCCCTGTCTTTCCCGTCTGCAGGATCAACAGCCATTGCAGATAATAGGTTTGATAGGTTTAGTAGGTCCAGTTAGAGAATCGGCACACATGGCTTGGTGTAATTACTGATCAGGTTTTACCCTGACGTTATTTTTTTCCTTGCAGAGTGTTTGGAACGTTTAAAAACACGTACAGCAGAGAAACTGTGTACGCCTGGTTCACATTCTCTCATTGGTTGGTGTATGCAAACAGTGCTGCAAATCCAATCATCTATAACTTCTTAAGTGGTGAGTTTGTGAATTGTCTCAACTTGCTTTTTTCCTGATTTTATTGCCCCATCTGCTGGACAGTATGGCATCTCACAAGAGAATGTGAAGGAGAGTAGCTTAAAAAGTGGGCTCTGATGTGCCAACATGACATACTCAGAATATTTTAATGCAAACAAAACGTTTACTATCAATTATTTCCATTCGAACGTGACTGAATGTGAAGTTATTGCATGGCCAGAAGTTCCACAGCTTGCCTTCACTTCATGTCACGTTTTCAGTGGCCCATTTCTTTTAAAGTTAAAAAATGTCAAACCAAAAAGTTGTATGTTATTATGCTCATGATACTTTGCATCTGGAGGACAGTACAGAGATGTTTATCGTATCTCAGTTGGGAGATGTTCTCAAGTTAGGGTTGATATTTGGCACTTGCTCACGAATGATAATGCAACTAACGATAAACAGTCACAACACACACAAACCGTGATAAGATGAGCACAGGGTCATGCCCCAGTGACTCTGGATGGAAGGCATCACTGAGGGTAAAGTCAGTCAAATAATAACCATGCAAGCTTTCGATCTACAATACACATTTGAAGGCTGTGATTTCACAGTCCTACGCAACCTTGATGATGACTTGAGGTGAAAATTACCAAATTGTTCCTTCAGTGTAATGAATGCAGACAATGGACAACCATACTGTTGACTCTACCATGTGCACAATTTCCTTGGTTTAAGTAATTTATTTGTTTAACAAAGATGAACTTGTTTCTACAGGAAAGTTTCGAGCAGAATTCAAAGCAGCATTTGCGAGCTGCTGTTATGGCCGGAGTCATAAGCAAACAGATGGAAAACGGACAAGAAAAAACACTGACAGCCGTAAATCCTTGTCCACTCAAGTCAACATTATGGACAATATCTCACGGATATCTGAACATGTGGTTTATTAACCCTATCCTGGAGCTTCGTTATCTCACCATGCCATCCATTTCACATTGTCAATCTCTGTCACCATGATGCAGAATGTACAAACATCACTATTTAAAAAAATAATCATGTTGTAACCTCAAGATTTTCAAAGACATTTGGAAAGAGACCAAATATTCTGAGATGAAAATGGAATGAAAGCCCTAAATACTTACCTGTACGTGTGAAAAAACTCCTCTGCTGTTTACTGACTTTGACCCATGGCAAAAAATGTGATCAGAGTCATGTCTGTTACAAATGGACAACCCTCATAATAGATCCTGTCTTCGATTCTCTTCCAAGTAGAGGCGGGAAGAAACATTCACGATGTTGTACTCCTCAACAAACAGACTAACAAGCAGACTAATCAAAAAGCTCAGAGGTACACACTATGAATGTTTACCATCAAAGCTACTTAAATCTAAAGATTATGTAAAAAATGTCGAAGACGCCTATTTGTGGTGATGTTCACTTATGCATTATGAAAATCATAAATAGCATTAATATATATATAATTGTTTGTTGTAAGCTATTTATGATGGTGATGTCTTACTGATGTTTTTATTTTGCAATGTGTTTATTTTCACCTGTTTTAAAAAAGAAAGTTATAATTAGGCAGTTTTGGTAAAAAATTTCTTTAACATTACACATTTGAAACATATTATTGTTGGTGTGTTATAATTAATGTTGATACCACAACATAGTACTGTATGTAGCAAATGTTGATATTTTCCCATCAGCCCTTTAGTTCAAATATTTTTTTATAATACTTTTTAGGGTGTTTACCCAAAGTAATTGGATATTGGAATGTATTAGGACCAACTTAATCAGGAAATAGAATTGGAACATATTGACATACTGTAGCCTACTAATGCATCTAACATACTGTATCTTCATGCATGTTAACCTCGCTCTGTCTGATATTTTAAATGGGTCTTTTGGAAAGTTGTATTTAAAAAAAAAGAGTAGCTCATGAATGTTTGATAATACAAAAATTCACAAATAGGCATAAAGCGGGTATGGAAAGACACCACACCCTGTTCACAATTTTTTAAATTCTAGCTATATTTAAAATAAAAAATAAATAAAAATTATATTATAATAAAAAAATAAAATCCACAAGTATTTTAACCCAGGTCTGGTTATGGAGGATAGGGTGTATTTAAACAAGGCCATTTTGTCAGCATTGGGGGAGGAACTGCTGACAAGATCACTGCAGTGTTAAAGACTGCAGCTTAATGAGGGAAATCCCCTGTAAAAAAATATATGGAATGTTGATTCTCTTTTATGCTCACAATCCTCTTTCTATATTATGATATTGAACATAGGCATTAGATAAAGCATGTTTGAGACATTAAATGACTGAAATTAAGGTGTGCGGAGCTGTGCCTAAAGAATGTATTGTGACCTTGACTCATACATCCATACAAAGAAAACTGTAATTACTCCTTGTAAAGAACTTTACAAATTGATTAAAGCTGCTAATTAGAGCATGGTCCTTTAATGATGTGTTTTTTATCTGTATATATAAATGACACTATTATCTATTTTCTCTTATGATAGCTAAAGCCAGGTCAAATTGCAGCAGATTGTAGTATATCAAAAGGCTGTGCTGTTATTTCGAATATAAATTGCATGACCTTTCAACTTGCAGTGATTAGAGTTGGAGATGAAAGAAAATATGGGTAAGCTTGTCTAGTCTGGATGATGTGATGATGATTCATCTAAAGGTAAGCTAAGTGCTGTTTCAGTAAAAACAGCTAATGCTGTAACAATTGCTAAATGCATATGGATTACCTGTCCTACCTTATATATCACATGTACATATGGGTGGCATCAGTGTTCTCCTCAATAGCATTGTGTTATCAGTTAGTAACTTTGCTGCAGGAATGGCTAGCTAGCTCTTAAAGAGTATGTCGGGGTCACGTGAAATAAGTTTGGGGTTGGTCCTATGCCATCACGCGGTTCCATCATAAGTGCAGGCGATAAACCAGAGTAAACTATTCTAAAATATTCTCCCTATTAAAATTACATGTGCATTTTTCTTCCAAAAAATGAATGCAGCAACTTTAAGAAAGAATAAAACATATTTTTTAATGAGAAAATTCTCACAAATCATTTTGTATCCAAATACAATGGCACAGTTAAATGACTGAAATTAAATGAAATATACATTTTTAAATGGATTCCAATATTGGGAAACATTAAAATAATTCACTGGCCATGTTGCCTAGGGTATTCTTCTGATGTTTGTAAACATATACAATTGAAGATATTCTCAAATTTGGGGGAATTAAAAAAAGAGTAATTGTTTGAGAGACATTATTACTTTGCTATCAGTTCATGTTAAAAAAAGACTCCTATGATAAAACATTGGTCCTATGGCATAACTTCATGGGCCATTTTATTTATGAGCTTGAAGCAGTGTCTGTGCAATCAGCTGCATCTGAAACACACGTTCACTAATCTGTGTTATTAGCCATAACCTAAAATGTATTCCAAACACCTTGCCTAGATTCAGGTTAACATTCAACAGACGTCACAGCAATTGGCACACACATGGGGTAATCACAGCTGCAAAGACTGGAGCTGTCCAGTTGGAGAGGCACTAACCGAATGGGAAGGGATAGAGTTACCATGCAGCGAACAAGTGTGAAAGCTGCAGTAGTAATTGGTGAGTAATGAAAGTCTCCCAGCTATTTGGGATATTTTTATATACTTTTCATCACCTATCAACAGGGTAAGCAAGGGACAAACTTTTGTTTGTAGCAGAAACTACTAGGTCTGTAAAAACATAGCCGAGAGCGCAGTACAAAGTCAGTATGTAGCTTCCTACTGAAGAGAAGCAAAAGCAGGAATTAGGCTAAGCCATTAGGATATCAAAATGTATCTTCTATGTATTTCAACAGACAGCCCAAAGTAAACATGGGCGATGTAATGCCATTGTGTAAGTTTTTATATTGCAGTGAACTCTCTATATAATTATATACCTTGCAGGAGTTCTTGTTTACCAGATAACCAGCATAAAAATCTCAGCGATATCGACACACTGCTTGTCTTTTATGGAAACCTGCATGTCAGAGTCAGATTTCTGTGAGAAGACAACTCTCAGAAACATCTGTAATCCTAAAGGTAAACATATATAGGTTTTGCTTTAGATAACCACTGTTTTATTTGATGACTCATAATTCACCCAATTGCCATTGCTTGAGGAAATGAAATCCCATCAAAGTCATGTAACATCAATTTGATTACAGTAGATGTTCAATGTTCAATTCCACCCTGCACAATTTCGAGGAAACATAATCCTGCTGAATCAATAGCCTGAAGCTTATTGTCCTAGACGGATAATGCATTTTCACCTGCTATTCCACCTGCTGTATGCCTGAAGCAGATTCATTTGTTGAGTCAACAAGAGGATAAATATAATCAAAATGACAATAATTTAGGATGCTGAACTAGGCAACCTTGTTGTTTAAAATCAATTTAACATTTACACACGTACATTTGTCATTCTTTAAACCTTCCCAAAAATGGTTTGTGTATGTTCAGTTAAAATCGAACAATGCCTTTGCCAAATATGTGGTGAGTGTTAGCTCAGCATGTGGTGGGTGTTAGCTCAGCCTGAGAGGAATACAAACCACCTGCTGCACAGAATACATATCAGTTCAAATGGACACCTACTGACCAGACCTTCTTTAACCAACCAATCCTGTTTTTCTACATCATCTCATTTGTGCTCGATCTCTAGTTGAAAGCTGCCAGATAAAAGACTCGAAGGTCTGTAATATGACCATCCACTCAATTCTTGACCAATATCCTACTGTGAGACGCTGTCTGTGTACATGGGAGGAACCCTGCATTGCGCTGGAACAACTCACTTCACAATGCCTTCCTGAGACAGGTGCACTCATTCAACAGTTATCTGAATCCAATCGAGTAGAAATGAACGCGATTTGTACAGAATTTTGAATCCTTCGCTACTCTGTTAATAAACACTTGACGTGTCATTTAACATTTCAGTACATCTCACTCTGTTTCCATATTACTGTATTCCCTGTAGATAGTCAAGCCCAAAGCAGCTCTTTTACTTCCAGCTGGAATCCCATGCAGGAACCACAAATTAGTACCAGAGGCAGCCGTCTATCTTCCCCTGAGAGTTACCCAACCTCCCACCACTGCGCGTCCGTGTACAAAAAGTTGGAGGACTTGTGCCTGACGAGAAATGACGAGTGCAACTTTCCAAGCCCTCGGGACAGCTGTCTGTCGTTGTGGATGGAGCTTCAGGGCACCTCTCTGTCTAACTGTACATGCTCCATGAGGAGGAGAAAGTGCCAAGGGATATGGAGGGGTGTAAACAACAACCCCTGCATTCGGAAAGCCCTTGAGGCGTCGAGTTCGATGGGCCCGTCGGTCATTAAGGAAAGCTCAAATATGAGAAACATGTTGCCTAGTAGTGGTAAGACACCCTATTTGGGTATTTTACAATCAATCGATCAACTGGTCTTTACTATTGAAACTGGAATTATTAACACTTTATACTAATTTCCTAAATGTCTTCCCAAGTGTCCCTAGTGCAACAGAAGAGTTTATTCCTGGACTGGAAAGCTAGCGGCCTGAAAGAATTTGGTAGTGCATTTATTATCCAATCAATAATATTTAGCCTTTGTACAGTACTATTTATGTTAGCATTTTAAGTGATTATAGCATGTCGAAGGGTCTTATAAACTGTAGCATTCACTGCATGCCTTATTTTTTCAGCTCATGAAACTGGTGGCTCCTGTTTGCAGCAGATGACAGTGTGCCTCAGCGATGAGATCTGCAACAGGTGGATGGTTCCTCTAGTGGAGGCGTGCTCATCAAGGCAATGCAACAGCAGCAACTGTCAGCAAATCGCTCAGCGGTTCTACGCAGGTCTGCCCCACAACATTGCACAGATGTTCGTCCTCTGTGATTGTGAACAAGAGGATCAGGACTGTCTGCACGTGAAGAAGGGTCTGCACAGTGGCACATGCGGGGAACGTTTGGAGGAGGCCAGGTTGCCCATCTGTCTGGAAATCTTTGACAGCTGCCTAACGGAGGCCCACTGCAGGTTTGTGTTGATAATCCTGAAGAAAGAAAATAAATATGTACAGTACTCATTGAATTAAAGTAATTTATTTAGGTAGTGTGTTTCTGTAAAAAATAATAATTTATATTCATGTATTTATGTATATACATTTTTTGTTAAAACACTTACTACCCAAATAATTGGCCTTACAACTTTCAGGTGTCTAAGACTTTGGTACAGAGCTGTATGTCTTCAGAGGATTTTGTGTTTCATATGACTGTACATCGACATACCTGTCTATGTGTGTTCTGTGTGTTATTATGTGACTTATTTTATTCACAGGAGCCGTTTGGAGGCTCTCCTCTCCAAATGCTGGGATACTGAAGACACACAATGCAGTGATTATGGTGTGGATACATGCATTAGTTACCTGGATTTTGCTCTTATTCTTGGGGGAGATCCAGAATGCAAAATGGCCTTGACGGCTACCATGGGCACAACACTCCAGCTTCCCTGCACGTGTAAAGGACTTTACAACAGAGACCTATTCAAGTGCAACATGATTCATCAATTACTTCACAACCGAACACATTACAGTGAGTGACCAACACTACTTATTGAATGGCATGATCGCCAAGGTGACCTCTTTTCCCAACGGACCCGTTTATAATTGACAAACACTGTCCTTAACGTGTTTGTGATAAAGGATTGTGGAAAATAAAAGTTTCGAAATACCATTTCAGTGTCACCATTGAAGAAAGAGAGTACTTCTCATGTGCCACCTCAAATGAATGATTCAGGAGCCGGATACAATTGGTTAAATGGTATGTTGAATCCAGAACTTGCACCTAATTGTAATAGTATTTTTGAAAATGGGTTTAGTCAGTCAAATCAATGGACTTATCAATTCTTTGTCTTTTCAGATCAACTGTTGTGTGTTTTTGCATATGTTCTACTTGTAGTGGTAGTACTGCTGGCTGTCATGGTTATTTTTCACAGACGGTAAGTACAACTATGTTTAAATGGTAAGTAAATGAAGTTGAATTACAGACACAAGAATTTAGGACAGAATGCTTACAAATATAATTATTTGACACTTTGCTTTTTCCTCATCCTAGGATTTACAGAGAATACATGCCACCCTCAGGATAAAAATTGGGTTGTAAATATTTCTGACAGTCGATTTGTGTAAGTTATTTTGTAAAATATTCAGTACAATATGCAATGGCAATATGCAAAATAGTCTGTCCGCTATCTAATTGTCTCAGTTTTGCATATTTTTGTCACTGAATATTTTCAGATATACAGCCATGAGGTACTATTAAAAAGTAACCCGAATAAACAAATATCCAAATATTTATAGGCAAACATTTATTTGAAGAACACAGTTTTGTAACACTCAGTGCACCCATGTTAAACCACTCAAAAAGACTCTGGTTGTTAGCATCTCCAACCAAACCCTTTGTGTGGTTGTTCATCAGTCCCTTCCCTCTCTTTTGCCCGCTCCAAAACGCTAAACTGTTGGAATTCAGTGACATTTGGTGGGTTTAAATGTGTTTCAGGTTCTGCCACAACATCTCAATTCAGTTTGGGTTTGGCCATACACTAAACCATTCTAAACCATTTAATGTATTACAGACATTAGGATCAGAGAATTCTGAATAGAGAAAGTCATTTGCCCTTGACCTATAACTATCTTTGATCAGGGAAATATAAATGCTCATCGAGTTAAAGCAGTTTTGCATGGAGGAGTGACATTCTTCCATGTCAGTGTGAGTGACTGATCAACAACAGATTTTTACATTTCAGTTGACAAATGGAAAATTCTGGGACAAAAATGCAAAATAATAGAATCTGAAGTGAGCTGACTAGGTTTTCACATCGCTATGCTGTATTACCTACCTTGTACATGTAATAAGTTATTGATATAACGCAAATAATATAATATGGATGTACGCTGACAAAGAATGTATCATTTTTCCAGTACAGTTATTTCTGTCTTTTGTTGGCAAGACACTAATAATAAAATGTATATATTCAAATACCATTACCATGCTAAGCCTCATCTAATATTCATGCTTACATGATTGCCAGAACTTAGCGGCAAGGTTTATGTGATTACTGCTGGAAAACTGATAGCACTTTAGTGAGGCGCAGTACTGTTTGTAAGTGACATTATACAACTGGTAATGTCAACAAGGTAATGATAGTCAAATACTGACTCATCCTTTTTCTGCTATGTTGTTTTGTTACTCCAATAGTGTTTCAAATGGTTTGGGATGATTTACATAGTAACTTAAACCTTATAGAATGTTTGGCTATGTATTTCAAAGAAATGTTTTACGGTACATCTTTCAAAGAAAAAATAAGCTTGTAGCAAACCATTGGAACAAAGGATAACCAGCCCATTTTCTCAATGGAGCAATGTCAGCAGTATCTTGATTGTATTATACCAGTAACCAACATATGATAACAATATTGCAATATGCTAGCTGGATTTACAGAACGTGTTAATTAGGTTGATATATGAGGGCTGACGTTGGTATGTAGCACATGTTTATGTTCTGGATTATGTCTTCGTCCTGTCTGAAGTCTGCTCGTCACCTTTATCCAGATGTCTGTAAAATATATGATGTGTCTCTTTAGGCTCAAAAGCAATGGAAATGATGTTCTATTCAAACGATATTTTAATAATGTGACTTAAACAATGATTGTGTGTTTTGTCCTATGATCAAGTAGATACTCATGTTTAAAGGTTACCTAATGTTTGGGCTTATATCAAGGAAAATAATATTTCAATAAACAAAATATTGTCACAAGATAGAGGAAAATGCTAGGCTTTGATGTTGGGTGAACCTGGGCTAAAGCGTCCACCTGAAGATTATGTGATACATATTAGATATGCGGTCAGCACTGTTGGCAAACAGAGAGCTTAGAATGCCATCTTAATCCTATACAGCAATCTTGCTCAGTAAACAACTTTGTTTAATCAACCTTTATTACCTTTATGTAATAAACATGTTCGATTCACAGTGGTTTGTAACAGCACTCAGATGTATTTCTGTTTGTATTTCCTCCAATCCAATTACAATATTGATTGCTACCATGTAGCTTTGTTACAGTGGTTTTCAAACAACATCTGACAACCACATGTCTTCATTTATTTATGGTATTCATAATATGTTGCCCCCTACTTGAAAATGAAACACATAACATATGACAATGAATAATTCTTATTATAGCAAATATACACATTTACATTTGGTTTACAAAGCATTAACTTTAATATATGTTATTGAAATGCACATAAATAAAATATTTTCCTGATGGGTAATAATATTTGCTCAAATTACAGTATTTTTTATAGTAAGGCATTTTAAAAGGTCAGTTGAATGGATGTTGAAATACCATTTTAAACAAGTTCATGTACGGGTTTAATTCACAAATGGTATTATTACATTTATTGGTATGTTGAAAAGGCCTGCTTTAACCAACATAAGAGATTCAGTGGTTCAACCATCCAATACATTTGGCCCCTCTTCTGACTGGTGCACACATACATTACATCAACATAAAGCTGCCAGCTATGTAGCTCTACTGAATGAAATAAATGGTTATGGCCATCTCCATGGATTCGACCTTATCCAACTTATAGAATGGGGTCATGTGCGGAAGAGAAGAATGGAAATATTTCAAATGAGGAGGCAGAAAGACCACCATTTTGACAGGACAAGGAAATGAAAATACATTTTAGGGAGGTAATAATCAACCCTCAGTTGTTTTAAACGCAGCAGGACTCCCGTTACACTCCCAGGCCCATATGTCTAATTGTAACCATATTGAGACGGAAATGAATTGGAAGAGACGCCACTGAAATATCCTGAACAATTTAAAAGTCATCTAAGACAAACTATATACAAAATATATAAGATTTTATATTTTTGTCCCTTGAATTTGAGAACTTTTTATAAAGTGCTGTAGATGCATGGCTATACCTTTTGTTAAAAAATAGCATTTTGGGTGTAATATAACTATTTTATCCATTTGCTGTATGAACAGGAATTAACTACGTTCAAACGTAAAGATGCCAAGTGTTCCTCTTGCCAAAAGTCACAGAGTAATTACCAGCACTCGCCTCTTGCTTGGGCTACCTTGGAGTTGGTCTTGCGGTTTAAGGCCGTGCAGATGAAATCACCTGCCAATATAACTTTGGAGAGATCAACTCCCTGTAAGGAAAGAAAGGATCCTTAGTAGTTAGAATGCATCCGAGCCAGCAGGGGGTGCAATTGCAAAAGGAACAATACAGCAGGGTTATCCATGCAAAGAGAACCTTAACATACAGCTAATATAAACATCCTGTGTCAGATGCCTTTTTAAATAAATAGTAGATGGTGACTCATCTGTGTCTCCCTGAGGATCATTTCTGGTAATGTGAAGCAAAACTCACAGTTTTGACGCCAATGCCGTGAAGCATATAGAGAACATCTTCTGTTGACACGTTGCCAGTGGCACCGTGGGCATATGGGCACCCTCCCAGACCGGCTACAGATGAGTCCACCACACAAATCCCCATCTGAGATAGATGCATACAGACATGAGGGACATTAAGCAACCGCACGCAGGACATGCAGAAAGTAAAATCCCAAAGCAGAACAATGTACCCTGTTCTCCTGTATTATAGTGTGTTGGTTCAGCATGCCCGGCCAGGGCTGCGGTGGGGTTTCAAGGCCAGTTTGGAGAACTGTGGTCTTCATTTCTAGGAGATGAGTGGGCGATTCAGTCTTGTGTTCAGCTTACTCATCCTCTTTGTCATACTAAACCAGCAGTGCATCAATTGTGGCATGTTTCTGGTAACAACAGGCCTTGTTTCAAAAGTAAGTAGCGTATTGTTGTGTCACGTTTTTTGATCCACATGGTAACTTGTGCTTTTCTGCATTCAACGCGGTGACCTAGTCAGAAAAACACCAGATCTTATTTCTTTATATGCAAGTGCTATTCGATTCAAACAAGACTACACTCAGCATGTATTTACTTAAGAAACCTTTCTTTTAAGAGTCAGTACATTTGATATGTATACATTGAATAATTGCAGAACTTCCCTATGGTTACTTTTTAAAATATATATATATAGAGAAGAGAGATTTTGATAAACGAGCAGAGGGCCAGAATCATGCTCATGATGTAGTGGTACATGTGCAACAGATATTTTTACTTTTAACAGCAGCAACTGTTATAAAGTGCTTTTACATTCACTGGCTGAGGTTTATTCCACATGATAGCTAGAATTATAACATGATTTCTCAGACTTGTTCTCTGAGGTTACTGAGCAAAAAATATGGAAAAAAATCAGCAAAAACGTTTGTCTACAATGTGAGTTTTTGATATAATATTTAGTCATTGGACACATGAGATTTCAAGTTATATTAAAATCAGATTTATAATTCTGATTAATGAAATCATATTAATAATTTTAGTAGATAAATTACCTGGAACATTATACTGTTTGTAATTGTATATACTGTTCATGAGTATAGAGCTGCTTTTAAGAATGTTTTGTGTTCACCATGAAATATTTATTAAACGAGACATAACATTTTTACAGTTACCGATTCCATATGTTGATTTAGAGGATATTATACATGAGTAGAAAAACAAAATCTTTACTGGTACAGTAAAAATAAGTGAATCCCAAGTTGTTTGTTGATGTTCCCTATATGGGTAAATGCAAAACGCACCATGCCGAGAGGAAATAAAATCTCAGAGGACATCAAGATGAAAGCAGTGTGAGCACATCTGTCTCGGGAAGGCAAATAATTTACTAATGGACAGCATTTAACATGACAGCATTTAACATGACATGACAGCAACATGACCGACATTCCCCAACATTCCCCCAGAGCCAAAACAAAAATATGTCAGGTATATGCCAACCCAATCATAACATCTGGAGATTTACAGCCCCCCCCCCTTGCTGCATCTCAGGTTACTGTGCATGTTTTAACAATAAGAACACTGAACAGGAAAGGCATGGGATGGATGCTAGGAAGAAGCCTCTGCTGTCAAAAAACTACCAAACACCTGGACAAATCTGATTGTTTCTGGAATAGCATTTGCTGCACAGAAGAGTCCAAAAAGTTTTGGTCACAATCAAGTCTGCTATGTTTGGTGAAAACCCAACACTGCCTACCACCAAAAGAACCTTCCCAATTAACAAGGTATGTTGGTGGGAATGTCAAGATCTGAGTCTGCTTTTCCTCCTTAGGGCCTGGACGACCGCACATCATCATGGAAAGCATGAATTCTGAGGTCTATATGATAATGCAAGTGTGTAATGGTGAGTCAAAAAAGAAAGGAAAACAAATCTTTTTTAACTTGTCTTTCTGAGTCAAAAAAAGAGCAGCACCTTCACTGTCGAACAGTGAACAACAAACAACAGTCCTTGGGGTGCAGTGGTAACACAAACACATTTATACACAACTGATTAGAGATGGGGAACAGGTGCGTCCTCTGGGAGTGCTGCTGCCATCAGTGTCCAGGCAGTGGGTAGCACACTGTTGAGGTGGAAAGAGGATTTGTGTTTTGGATTGACCCAGTCAAATTCCTGACATTAAACGAGTCTAGATGCTGTGGCAAGATCTGAAGTGGGCAGTACATGCCAGACATCTCTCACACCTCAGTCAATCGCACGTGTTACCTTGCACCTCCAGTTTGCTCGATTGCACGGTCAGAATTGCCATTTGCACTTGCATTTGCCTCATCGCACAACAATTCATTCCCCACCTGTACATACTTATACTTAATATGTTCTAACCACCCCTGTTTGCCCTCAATGCACATTTCATTGAACATTCAGAATTTGCCTTCATTGCACATCTAAAGTTTACTATACTTAATACGTAAAAATCCACTTCTATTTGCACTTCTGGTTAGATGCTATCTGCATTTCATTGTACTGTACTCCTATTGTTTTAGTGATGATAAAGTTGAATCTAATCTAATCTAGAGGTTGATCTTAGAATTAGTTGTAGTATATTGGCCATTTACCACAAATGAGGGGCATGGCTTTCAGCATTCAGTACATGAATCACCTGTTTTAAAATATATATGAATAAATACATTTCAAAGAAAATTGTATATTGCATAGCAAACTAACCGCTGGGACAGAAACCTACCTTAACCCTTATCAACTCTTAGCCCTAAAAAAACATATACACTCACCTACAGCACATGCAGGTAAGAGAGACTGGAGAGATAGACATTTGAACAACTTTTTTCTCTTTGTTAATTCTTGAAATAATTCTGGTATTCAGATTGTCTGGGACAATATATGTGAATATAAATGTAAAAGGCAAGAAGGAGTGTGGTATTTCTAGTGAAGTCTGGCATTACTTTTTTGTTTGTATTCTTCATTGTAACACTTATTTACCTCAGCATTACATTTATAACAGTTCTTTTAGGAAGAAGTGATTGCTAAACTCCACCATAGTTCACAAAAAATTGCCTAAATTCAGGCAGTCGATCTTTTTCCCAAATGATATTTCTTCTACCCATTTCCATGGCATTTCCTTTGTTTTGGCTGAGTTTCATTAAACCACACATGAAGAACGACAAAGCAAATGTGGAGAAGTGTGGAAAGGAAATCAAATGATAAGAAATTAAATGCACAAAATAGAAACGAAAAACCACTTTGAATGTATTGATTGCCACACTAGGTTCATGGTCTAACAATGTAGAATATTTAGAACAATAATAAATCAAAAAATGAAATACAGTCGAAAAAGTAAAAAAACACTGAGATATCGTGTTTTGACAAAATCAACCACCTGTAACGTAAACATGGCATTAGCATTTATTTTCAGGAAATTTGTTTTAAATCTCCAAACGGTTCTATATTTCCACAGCCCAAATTTGTGGAATTGACAGAAAACAGCTATAAACAGTATAATGCTTTCTCTGCCCCATGGCAAAAATTGGCAAATGGAAAAATGTGGTCTCTGCAACTAAGAGGAGTGCTTCTAAAGTGACACTGCCCACTACTATGCTCTCCCATGTTAACTTTACCGCCACTGCTGAAAAAAAATCCTACAGGAAACTTTGGCTTCATTTAGGTTTAGTTGTTTAACAGATGCTCTTATCCAGAGCAACTTACAAATAGATATATGGAATGAAACATCTCAGCACTATAAAGACTGCCAAAAGGCATAGATATGTTGTCTTTTCATGCTAAGGACACTGTAAATAGGGCTAAGAGTGACAGTTTAATAGTATGTTAGGAAGACTTAAAAAAAAGAAACGCAGTACGGTTCGCTTTCTACCCACATTGCTAATTTGTCAACCCTATCTTGAAGAAAAAAAATGAGTTTGTTTCATCCAAAATGTGGATACCATAAAAACATTTTCAGTCCACCAGAGAATTTTAATTATTCTTTTGAAATACATTCCCATTTCATTAAGACATGATGACTAATAACACATGATATACTGTGGAAAACAAGAATTGGATTCTCATATCAAAGGATATGCCTCTGTTGTTGTGTTGGGTTTTAAACATGATTTATATGCTCCCCAACCTGAGTTAATACAGTATAGCTTATCAGCTTTCTGCCACATGATAAAAATGTTACCTTTTTACCACTGAGACAGTTGAAAATGACTACACATTATGACACGCCTCCAAGGGCCTCAGGCCTCCAACCATCAGATAATTTTCAACAGCCATGGAAAGTTTTGTCTTCATCAGGACAAATGACAAAGCCAAGTGATTTTTCAGAGGCATTCCAGACTATGGTATCCACAATGTTTTTCACGTATCTCAGAGATCGTCAGGAAAATATTAAAGACATTTTCCAGCTTCCGTGGCAGAGCCATCTGTCAGAGGATCAGTGAGAAAGAATTAGCACGCTTATCCTCCTACTGACCCCACTGTGGCACAGGAACACAGACTGAAACCATGAAGGATTTCTTTCCCTGGGGGACAGTCCCAAGCAAACAACGATAATGGAAGCACCATTTGCTCTCCGAACAATGGTCCTAATTGGTTCCTTCTCTCCAAGACAAGGGTCTATTTTATCCAGGGGCTGTCTGAAACGCCTGTAATTGCTGTTTGTTTTGGCAAAGGCCAGGCGATCCACTCCGGTGTGCACTGCGCAGAAGATTTCCAGACCTTGGTTAACGCCAGGGCAGGATATTGCACTGGGCAGACGTTTTTGTTGTGTAAACACAGAGTTGTAATTTACCATGCCAAAACTCTCGCATTCTGCCGCTAACTGCAAAAGTGCCAGAACGTCTCTGGTGGACCATTTACAAGAGGAACAAAAGGCAAGAGCACAGCAACCCCCTTTGACAGCACATCTAACCCTGGTTGCTCTATAGAACGCAGTACAAACTGGAACTGGTGTTCATAAAGACTAGATTGGCAGCATTCATAGTCCTGTGGACTGCGGGTTTAATAAGCAGTCTGAGGAAACCCAATAAATTATAATAATAATAATAATAATGGCACCGACATTGAAGCTCCAGCAACCAAATGACAACATGGCTCGATGTTTTAATTACACCATGTGGTGCTGTCTGTATACAACAATTGCTTATGTTTTAATTATTGACCAATTCTACATATTTTAGCTGCCAAAACTACTCTGCAAAAGTAAATCAAAACCGTCAGCGTAGACGTTTATCCCCAATGGATATTCTTTGGTTTAAAGTACAGGGTAGAGTTGAAATAACTGGCATTAATTTTAGTGGGTGAAAAATGGGTTTAGCTAAATGCTTTTTGGTATTATGTTAAACTCTTCATTATTAATCAAACTTCAGAGTTAGGGTTTGAGGTTTAAACATCCACATTCCCACACCCTATTATGTCTATATTGTATTGGGCGCCCAAGGGACTGTAGGATTTTGCCTTGCTTCTACATTATGCTAGGTTTAATGTAACCTGGCAGAATAGGCACCTCCTGGGCTTGGCAGGCATTGGATTACAAGCTTGTTGAAGTGCAGTGTTAATAAAAATGGTTTTGGGAAACAGCTAGTATTATTTAACAATGGTACTTAGAAGGTTTAGTTTCAAGAATAAACTTAGATGTAGGAGAAATAAGTGTTGCTTGTTTTAAGTGTAACAAAATGTCACTTAGGGCAGAAAAGGTATGTCCATTGATGAATTTGAGGCAGCAAAGTTTTTCTAAGTCAGCCTTGACATTTCTTAACATAAACTGTGGAACTGAAGGAGATTGTGTTCAACGGTAACATGCAAGTCTGACAAATTTCAAACCAGGGACAGCCCTTTCCAGCAATAAATAAACAGTCCTGCCACTAAAAAGCCACAACCTCTTCCTTGATATTTGTGGCTAATAGGGAGGTAGACAAAAACATGAATGGATTACTTGGAAATAAAGAGGGGAATTTTAAGACAGGAGACCTATAATCATGAAAACCTTCTACTGTTTAGTCGATCCATGGAGCTTACTGGCCAGTAGACCTCTATTTTATAGAATCACGATATGTGATTACCAATGTTTGTATGGTAATCTGATGGAATAAGTCATACACCTAATGCCAGAATATTTTTTATCTGACTCATCATGTGTAGCGTATTTCTTTTGTTACAGTATTTGTACTGAGAAATATATACTGGATATTGTACATGTAATTTAAAAAGTAAAATTCACACAATTTTGATTGAAAATAACATAAAAAGTCCCCACTATTGGAAAGTGTTAAAAAATAAAGACTTAATGTTGCAGTTTTCCTGAGCTTGGATACTTAGTTTGTACATAAATGTTTGGAATTATGATTTGGGGGGATTAATATGACTTAAATAAATGAATTCCTGATGAGCCCAACGGTCGCACCCCATCAGAGCACAAATACGTAAACAATTATGAACTTAAACCATGTACTGTAAGAAGTGTTATCAACAACATTTTTAAATCTTGGATGGTCAGGCCTTGACAGCTCCTATTCATTTTTAATTTGTTCAGTTTCTACATATTCATCCCTCCGCATGTTACCAAAACATAGGTTAGGTGACTGCTTTGTTATTGTTAAAGTAAAATGTTTAGCCCTTAGCTGAAAATGGGTTTTGTTGTTTACCCCTAACTGGTCTTCACAGTCATATCACATCTCTTTAATGACACTCAGCTGGATAATCCATTGGATTGATTTATGCATTATCTGTGAATGATAATGGATTATATTTCTATTTTCCCCTTTTAGACACCGACGTGGGGGCACACATCTCCTCATGCCTGGCAGACATCAGCTTAGATGTCTGCCCACCAGCTCAAGAATGCTGAGCTTCTCTTCCTTGAGAGAATAGCATGCCTGCTCTAAGACTCGTCCAGGGTTGTTGACTTAACAATCTCCCCCAACTTGAGTGCAAAGAACCTTGCCGTGTCCCTGGGCAACACCATGTCTTTCACTGCAAACAAACATTTGTGACTCTCCCCTGCAGATTCATGGTCTACAATATTAATAGACGATGACCTTTGTGCGCACAGGAAGAAGCACACGTCGTAATCTTGGTACTTGTCATCTCCTGTCTAGACCTCTGCTATCTATTCCCTGCTTGTGCCATTAGTCCCCTTCAACGTGTGCAGATCTTCTATGTTATCACACTTCTCCACACTGCAGGTCTCCAGTCAAAGTTGGTTTGCATGTTTGGAACTGTACCTCCTTACCTTCAGGCTATGCTCAAACCCTACATTCCAACAGGGGAATTCCATTTTGTCACCTCTGCTTGCTAATCTGTCCCACATCTACAGGAAAGCAGCTCCTGCCCAGCACAGTCAAAGCTCTTCTCTGTCCTGGCACCTTAATAGTGGAACAAGTTTCCCATAAAGTTAAGACAGCGAAGTCCTGGCCCATCCTCCAAAAATTTCAGAAACCCTTTCAAGATTATCTTGAATTACTTCGACTCCCTCCTAAATTAATGGGGTCCTGCTAGCCCTGTCTTTGTTGATAAATATTTTTTTGTGAGAAAATTAAAACTGAAACAAAGCTGTCTTAAGATGAGCATACTTAATTGAATATAGCTCTGGATAAGAATAAAACATGTAAATGTACATGTAAATTGTAAACTTTGGAAGATTTCTTTTAATCCACATAAACATCTACCCAGGACCTCATTACAAACCACTATCCAGCCGGAAAGAACTACAACCTATTAATTGGTCTTTCAAACCACCCTGTGGAAAACACTGATGTAAAGTATTTAGATAAATTGTACCAGTAATTTCCTCTATCTAAATATTTAGAGAGAATTAAAATGCTAAAGCACTGTTGATAAGCTTTGGCTTGGACATGTTTTCGCTCTGAGTTCCTTGGCATGGTCGGATGTACTTTGTTTGGGCTCTGTTAAGGCAACAAGAGCCAGCTAGTTAATGAGATCTGAGATCTGATGTGCCTTTTTTCCATAATCGTTTGCAATCAATTGATGTACCTAGAGATCCAAAGAAGGTTGTTGGTATGACATTAGGGACATGCGCGCACAGCACACTTCACCAAACCAATCACCCTGTGGTATATAAAGTACATTCCGTTAGAAGCCATTAGCAGCTCAAAGCCACATTATAATGATACTTGTAATAGAACCATGTTCCTTCAATGCCTCAAATTACTGTCGACTTTGAGGCTGTGAGAGTATGTTCTAGGTTGCCCTGACAATGTCCTGTATATTTTGGTTTCGAATAGACACCCCAAAACATAACAAAAAGAAATCAGGATGGAAGGGAAGCATTTAATGTGCCCCAGGTATTTAGCAGTCCTACAGTTATATAACACAGACACGAAAAGCTGTATGAATAGGGATTACAAAACACATGCTACATAACTTTAGCGCGATTGCCAATGCTAGGTAGTGGTTATCTAGTTAGCAGCCAAAGCTATTTGGAAATGTAATCGCATTGTTTCTGTCATGTTATTTCATTAGCAATAGGTTGTGTACACAATACATTACCGTTCACACTGCAATACACCGAGGGTGGGGAATTTCTTGATAAAACAGCATATGCCTCAAGTTAAAAATGTTCACAAGGTTTTATAACATATAATAATTGTATAATATTATTGAGTATTCCTCAGTACATATATTGTTTTGTTTTTCTACACTCTTAGTAAAGAGGAGCTAGGCTTGAGTGAGAAACAGGTCAGAAAATATCCTTGAATATCCATGCATCTGGTAACACTGAATTCCATCAATTGCCCAGCAGGTCGGCTGCAGTTTACATGGAAACGTTGGGTAAGATCAAATATATTTCCCAGCAAACTCCGGAATAGAAGCATACTTTCTCATTTTGTGATCTTCCAAAGGTGCGTTCCTAACAGCGACCCCCAGAACTTCCCAAAGGGAAGGCACAAAGAGCGTGGAATGTCTTTATCATGAACAAAAGAGGAGGTTACACTGGGCTGACAGGGTTTAGTGGAATTCATTTCTTTCCCAGTTGGTGGTGTGGCCTGGAACTCAGTCGTGAAAAGTCTATCATAACATTTTTCCTTCTACTGAGGTTGTTGAGATGGGGTAAGGACAAATAGTTGGCTAAATATCTATGCCTGTTATTATTTTCTGCAGTTATAGGGCAGCTGTGAAAAATCATTCCCAATATGATTCATAGGAATTCAGTCACCCTCTGGTTCTTCTCAACCCATGTTGTGAAACTGTGTCGCAGTCTGTACTCTCAGTGTATGTGGGCATGCTGTGTGTGTTGCGGTGCATGGTGTACATCTTGTCTTTGACTTGAGTAGGTGCTGTTGGGATAACTGAATTTCCCATTGGGATGAATCACGTATTGTCTTATCTTATCTCATTTAAACTGCCCAACAATAGTATTTGTTGTATGACTAGTTTTGAATATAATACAAAAAGACGGACAACATTTCACCAGTAAAGTCATGCATCCATGTTAAGATCTGTGCACACATTGGGTAACTTAGGGTAACTGGAATTGCAATGCTGTATTATATTTCGCGGGACTATCTGCATTATGGAGTCAATTGGCCACAGCTGAGGGACAGAGAAATGTTGCCGTGTGCAAATTCACAGAAAGAGCAATGGACCACGCACAAAATTAAATGAATGGTGGGGCCGCTACAAAGATACAGATTGCACCGCAGAGAGACATCTCATGGGCACATTTCTTCTGCTTTGTAAGGGTGACGAGGGTTACCTGGATTGGGGTGTGTAGGCAGATCAGAGTGGGCCTGCCACAACCCACAAATGTGTACCAACGTCTCTGCTTTCCCTTCTGTCACTGGAAGAGCTTTCCACGGAGCATGGTGCATCGCCCTCCTTTAAACGACACTAAGGGGAGATGACGTGCACGTGTGTGTTACACCAGAGTTGATTTCAAGGACATAACCGCAAGGAAGAAATGGCCTAAGTTGCCCTTGTAGTTTTCCAGCAGAGACAGTACACAAAGGAGTAAAAACAAAAGCCTGTTATTTTTTTCGTCAGGGCAGGGACACTAGCCTACCTTTTATCTAATTTTGTTTTATGTATTTTGGGCTTTTTGAGGGGGGCCTTTTTGGCTTTCGGAGGTAGTCTGTCTTTTCTGATCCAGTTGCTCACATCAATCGCTTGGTCTGTAACTCCTCTAACACCATCTAGTATGGTTCTGTGTTCAGTGTAACACTGAGACATTGTTCGTTTTTCACAACTGCTCACTTAACAAGGTAAATTTGATAGAACCCGCTTGTCCTGAATTTTCCAATAAAGGTTTACCAAGAGATTCACTGGCGATAACATGTTGGCAATTCATGGTTGCAATAGGCCCAAATGTCTGAATGCAAAAGAGGCAGAATATAACATGCTTTGACAAATTATTGCTGAAGTTGTGTTATAAACTGAGCTTAACTGCAAAAAACAAGCCATGATTTGGTATACATTTTTTCCATATGCTTAAACACTAGTAGAATCCAGAAAGACTGGGAAACATTATCTGAACATTGAGATCAAACCAACACCGTGATGTACCTTTTCTTTTTTTTTTTATGCATGCTGCTAATTAAATCACACCACAAATTAGTAAACATGAATTAAAGGGAAAAGTAAGACTTGAACATGATGCAGAAACAACAGACTTGAGTGCTGGCATTTAAAGTTTGATATTGGATCGCCAGTCAATCCTATAACAAGAGTTGGATTAAAAAAGCAGGATTAAAAAAGTGTCAACATTATATTTATTCTATTAATATAGATAGTTATCCTATTCTAAAAGCTATTCTAATATAGAAAAAAAGATTGTTTGGATATAAATTGCTTTGTACCACTGCGGAAATGAGAATAAGAGAGGTGTCAAGCTTATTTGCATATGGAAATATCCTTGTCCTTTCATAGCCCCAAAAGACTGGGCAAACTCTTTTTAGCATGACTTCTCAATACTGTGCATCAACTTCTAATGATTAGAAAACTCCGACTTGCATGTATACATTCTGAAACAGGTATTTTTACTAGGTGTGAAATTGGTATTTCTTTAAATATTATTAAACGTATTTACTCACTGCATTCTCTCAGATGCTGTTCTGAATTGGCTTCTTTTGCCGTCTCTATAATGTGTTTCATAGTAGGCCAATGAGAGGATCATTTTCCCCCTGCCCTTTAAACACAGCATTGCTAGACTGTTCAGCCGCCAACAACAGATGACAGATGAGTTGGGAGCCCCTCCGGGCTGATGCGTTTCCTTGGTACCTTTGTCAAGCCGGGGCACCGTCACGTGAAAAAGACGCCGAATAGGTGAGCCTTTGTGTCGACCCCTCACATCTGCTGACCCACCCAGCCCACAGAGAGCATCCCTTTTCTGCCGAGGATGACAAACTGGGAGCCAGAGCACAATGGATGCCGCAGAGAATTGATACAGCCAGGGCTACATTATCTTTGGTTCATGTCCCGAATGGCTCTCAGGTTATACGTTCACTCCAGGAAGGTGAAAACCACGAGTGAAAGAGGACTAATGCAGTGTGCTTTTGTACAACTAAATTTGATTTTGTAGTCTAAGTAAAGGATAAAGCTTTATTAGTAATCCGTGAAAGACCTTTTTATTCTCTTAATGTAGTTGCCGGTAATAGGAGAACACCAGACCTATAGTGTCTTATGTTCATTATAATTCTGGGACTTTTTGGTGGGCAGTTTTTTTTTAAATTATTTTCGGGGACTTCCAGATCATGTTGAGTGATGTATCCTCTGCTATTTATGTATCATATTTTAAAATATTCCTTTGTTATGGCTGTTTATGTTATCATTTTCATGAAAATGAACCATGCCGCCTTGTCTCTAAAATCTGTTGTAGTGAAACCCTTGTTTACCAGAGTCTCCAAAAGTAGCTATTTGAAACAACATGGATAGAGTGCCAGTGCAGTTACCTGCAGGGCAGTTAAGATGTTGGCCAGGGCTTGACCGTAGGTGTCATGGCAGTGAACTGCCAGAGCGCTGCAGGGTACCTCCTTCATGACGGCGTGTAACAACTTGGCCATGGACCCTGGGGTGCCCACACCAATGGTGTCCCCCAAAGACACCTCGTAGCAGCCCAGTTCATACAACCTCTTAACCACCTATGGCCAAGAGGAGAACAACTTGTCAAAACATGTCTCGTGGAAACATAGACAGGTGCTCAGAGCTCTTTTGCGTGACATGTTTATGCCTAAAGCCTTGCAGACATGTGAAAATGTTATTTTGTCTTGAGAAACAAGACAGCTTGAATTTGTTTTTGATTACATTTACACAGTACAGGACACAGCATTTCCATTATTGACAAAAGAGGGCAATGCAGATTTCTACTTACTTCAGCGACTTTAACGGGTTCAAGAGATCCCTCGTATGGACATCCTAGTGCACAAGAAACATATCTAAAAGAAAACAAACATATTTGGATCATAAACATGTCAACTTTGGCAGATGCACTAAAATGTAAGCTCTCTTTTGAAGAACCTATATAATATGCTGCCTGTCATTAGAATGAATGCTTTTATTATACTGCTGTTGACAGTGGCAATGAGAAATGATGCAGAAACGATGTCAAACGTTATGCCTATTCCATATGTGTAGGAAATGTTCCCTGCTTTAAATAGCATGTGAAAAGGGAAAAAAACCTAGCGCTTTGGTCCCAGTCATTAGACGATACCTTTGCTTTCCACCGGAATCTCCAGCCAATTTTAGCCAGGCTCCGGGGAGGGAGGTGCAGACCAAACTATTTCCCACAGCAGGGATTATGGCGTTTGCCTGTACACCTCCCACCGAGCAGAGGACATTGAAAAGACATCTTTCAATTTATTTTGCTCAGGGCGTTGTCAAATTGATGCATTTCCATGGCAATGCTGCTGCGTATAGATAAGAGGATGCCACTGCAGCACTTTACTTAAATACGTTTTATGTCAACGGTTCTGTGATGTACATCTGGACTTGAAGTAAAACAGAACGATTCGGGGCACATCTGGAACTTTGCTTATCAACCTATTATTTCTGGAGTAATTTAACGCTGTCTCCTTTGCTAATGCAGAGAGTAGCATTAGGTCTATTAAACATATTACAATACGTTATTCTTGCATGTCTCAACATAAATACGGTACACGGCTGACATCAGCTAGAGCATAGGACATTAATGTAAGGCATTCCAGTAAAATGGATGTACTCTATAATCTGATGAAGATGCCTAGAGTGAGAAATACAAACCCACGGACAGGAATCTGTTGTTGTTTAGCACTGCAAATGATTTCCTGGAACCTCAGCATGCTCTCATCTATAGAGCAATTTATATTTTTCAAACTGAAGGTCTCAGAAGCAGACCCAAACACAGCAACTTCAGTCGCACCGGCCACAACCTTCAACAAGACAGAGGGAAGTTGTAACAGAATATTGGGTATGTAATTCTTTGGATGAAACATTATCCAACAAACATTTCCTTTAAAATATTCCCAATAATTTCAGGCAGAGAAAAATGATATGTTTTGAATGAACAATATCATATTATGATAATAGTATAATTATCCTATGGATAAAGGTGTTCTTTTTAAAATGTGTAATTTCTTTCATGAATAATACAATTCTTACAGCATCCTTGAAGCCGTGCATGTTGGGTGTCAGAACTGGATAACGAACATGGGAATATCTTTGGATGCCTTGAAGCACTTCAGTGTGATCGGCCATCTTAACAACATAGAAACGCACAAGCATGTTTACAAAATATGTAGACGAAGTACAGTACAGTATAAATCTCTTTTTACAGCAACAACACAAGCGCAGTATGTTGGTTTACAAAAACTCATATTTACCAGAAACATATAGCAAAGTAACAAGTTTTTCCAAATCACTTGACTCAAGAAAGAAAATCATGAAGTGAGCATATTTTATACAGAGGCAACATCAATAGTGTGCTTTGAAAACAGCAAAATCCAAAATAGGTATTACTCAAGTATTTCCCACAAAAACATCTGCGAGTCCAGTGCATATCGGGGTTGCTGGAGGACCAAGTTTCCCCTCAGTAGTTCCGGGGAGAACAATGAGAGCCTAATAAATCACTCAGCGCGCTTTTGGGGCACACAAAGAAGAGTTATTACCTGCGGTACCCACTTTGAAGACACAAAGCTGGTGGCCTCGATCACAGGCAGGCCTGTTTCTGAGAGCATGTCTATCAGGCGGATTTTGACTCCTGTTGGAACCATTTCCTGAAATGAAAACAATGAACTGGAGACAGGCGTTTTCTGTATGTTTTTCTCAAGATCGGCGGTATGCTCAGTGCAGATCTGTATAATTCAGCTACAATCAGAGATGTATGGCATTCGGCGGCTGTGTCTCTTTTATATGGGAATAACACAGTTGTGACATACTTTACTTATGCTAATCATTGAATACCTGAGCCATTTGGCAAAATATCAAATTCCCCATAGATTTCAAGGGCATTTGTTGTTAATTTATATGACACCAAAACATTTGTGTTTTGGTGGGGGGAAACGTGAAACATATGCCTGGGGTAGGCTAATCATAGAAACCTAATAGATATGTATAAGGGGATCATCAAATCCACCTGGAATCAATCAAATGGATTGCGACATTATACAAAACTAAATGTAGACTTGCCAGAAAAGGAGCAAGTTTTCAGTTCTCAGATGTCATATTGAGTTTGTAATGATGTAGTATGTAGGGAACATAAATCATTTGTAAATGTACAGTGAGGGTGCAGCAGGCGGGTCTGTGTATGTAAGAAGGGTGACTGTGTTGAAAAGATATACCTTTTCATTTTGAAGTCCATCCCTTGGCCCGACTTCAACTATTTTAACATACTCTGGGTATTCGTGTGTTAAAACATGCTGAAAAAAAGAAACAGCATTGTTGCCCATATGTTTTTTTTGTGTACAGTGTTTGTTGTCACACACATAAATCCATGTTTTTGTTTGTTATATTAAACTCATTGTAGCTATACATCAACAGCTGTTACAAGGAAACAGCTTAACTAACACATTTAATTGCAAGAATGGGATTTGAAGCGTAACAGTGTGCATTCTATCTAACCAGGAACAGACAGACTCTGAAGAAGGAACAGGAACCTGCTTTTATGCCTCCAGCTAACATTGGTAAAATGATATTATACAGATTTGTATGGAATTGGCATTGCAATTCTTTAATACACTGTGCTCTTGTAACTGAAATTGAATAATATTTCTGTAATTTGGCATGAAGGGGTGTGGTCTTGGCAAATAAACCACAGCTAAGAGTTGTTCTTAGACAAATTCATAATTGCAAACTGGCCACTTAGGAACCTGAATGTTGATTGTCTTATCACTATGGTACATGACACAGGCAAGACATCACAGGTATTAGCTGTTATTATCACATCACACTTTACTGCTGAACTGCATTGGAAACCAGTTTATAAATCCAGTGAGGCATCTCAGGGTTATATTTATTGCCAATATCCCACGGCTAAGTGCGGTGCTCAGGCACTCTAGGAGGCATCATGCCTAATAACAGCTCATAGCCATGCTATACTGGCCATATAGCACTCCCCCTCATACCTTATTGCTTAAACAGAGCCTTTTCAGAATGTGTTGCCAGGCTCTCCATCACTGCACTGTTACACGTCCCTGCGCCCTTCCGCTACGTCATGAATGAGTCCAATGAGCAGAGCAGCAAAAGCTAAATAATGAACCCCACCTTCTCTTCCCGCAGCCAGTGTTCTAGCCACGGAAAATCCTGGACGAGTTGCTCGTAGCTCAGGCAGTGCTTGACCGTGGTGGGGACGTTGCCCATCTGAAAGGCTCCTGTCCACCCTGTAAAGCCTCCCCAGGATCCTCAGGCTCCGACTCCCGCAGCGATGGCTCTTAGCGTGCGGCTGGATTCCCAACGACAAACGTACGTGTTCAAACGCTCCGATCGATGAGCTCACGCGTGCGGACTGGACGGGGGGGAGGGAGCCTGAGGGCCTGGCTGAAACGACTGCATCGAACAGAAGAGAGAGCCGGGTGTGACTCAGCAGTTGCCATGGCAGCCACATCTCTAGCGGAGAACGGATGCAGTCTGTGAGAGACGGAAGTGTCTGCGTGAACGAGATGGTGAGCGAGACCGAGGGAAAGGGGGTGAGAAACGAGTGTCACACGAAGGGGTTGGGAATGTCAGTGGCTCGCCGGCTCACTTGGGACTGAAGTGTGAGCAAGTGTTTTGTTTTCAGTCCGACAGTGTTACAACTGACTGTGTGAGCTGGGCAGTCAGCGGGCTTTCAAAGGGAAGCACTTCCCTGCCAAGTCTCTGGGATCTAGAACAAGACCAGTCACACACTGCTTATTCTAGGTCCCCCATCTCCCCGTTTCAGGATGAAATCTAAGGCTTCAGGGAAACAGCCTGCTTTGATTGATCTCCAGTGACTGAAACAGCTGAAGGTTTTCCATTGCCAGGCGTGCTACTCGCTGCCAATGTCAACGGCGTAGCGTAATAAAATCCGCTTGTAAAGCCGGGACACAATTTACCAGAGAAAGACCCATTCTTCCTCACCCAGATGTTAACAATAGAGGGGCTTAATGAAGTCCTTGCACTGAACCCTTTCACAACAATGAGCTGCCCTGCGATGAGAGACCCCCACCCCCAACCTGGGGGGCAGAGGGAACTTGTGTGACTGTCCCGTAAAAGGTATCCGGGTCTATCTGCCACTGGGCTCCCGGGTTTGTGTCCATCACTTGTCACCTCCCAAAATTTGAAAACTCCCTAATGGTAGATCATTTACAATCACGCTCTCACAACCTTCACCAGCCCACATATTAGGGGAACTTTTTAGCAGGGATCGCCAACCCTGCCATGTGATGGTTTTCAGAAAATCACACAATTGGAATGAGTTAAGGTGAAATAGAATGGTTGCCATTGCCACTTATAATCCATAATAATATAAATATCTTCGCTTTGCATTAATCTGCAGTTTCGGTGGCTAAAATACCATACTGTTTCATTATACTATACTGTAAACCTGCATTCAAATGTAGTTGCCATGAGGAGCATGTTGTGGAACTTACACGCAATGCTGTTTACTTTCTGCATCAAAATCATTTCCATTTGTCCATTTTCAATACTCAATTTTAGATGCATATATTAAAAGGTGAAATATTCCCATATCAATGTGTCATCGCCAAAGCAAGTTTCCACTTTCCACCACTATATGCATTAGTACAATGATTTTGTCTCAGATAAATGAAAATTGCCTATGAAGGGAAACATTTCAAAAGGCGAGTTCTGAATCTGTGGCAGCTGGAATTGTCTACAGCATCAGTTGAATGTCCCTAACTGAGCATTAAATGTTTTGCTTTCATCAGAGCTATCTAGCTAGAATGACATAATGTGAGGTTGATCTTGACAAATACCATCTGCAGAGGGTCACTTTTAAAAAGGTAAAAAGCCCTCAGGGGCGTCTCGGCTTTTTCAAAGAAATGCAATGCTTGTGAATCGGAACGTTTTATGTTGAAGATGCACAACCAAAGGATTTCATGTCAAGAGGTAATTTTTTACCTTTGAAATACAATACAATAGCTTTTCATTATTTATGCCATCAGTAAGTACAGGAAACAACACATTCTTCAGATGTATCTGTAAGAACAGTATAAATCTAAATCTAATTACATATTTCAACAATACTTTTACAGCAAGTATAAATCTGTACACGGTGACAGTAGAGAAGCATACTGGCAGAAGGTCAAACACATCCTGACCTGTTACACTGTTGATTCACGTTTTTGTAAATAATCTCCAGTTTACATACGTACAGTAAGTTGATGTAAATAGTAAGACAGAGCATTAATCTATTTAGGTTAAAGAAAAAAATCCCAACACTTTTTGATTACAATCTCACACACTCTGACTACTGACTCACTACACACCTTGAATATCACTGCAAATGTTAGTTCTGAAAGGAGTCATCTTTTCCAAATCATTAAAGAAATACATGTTTCTAAACTTGGGTGCTAAAATAAAGACTTGCTTACTGCCAAGCAAGAAATGTATAACGCAATGAATGTATCTCCATGAAATGAGACAAGCCTCTTCATTGCATATGTGGGTAGACTTACACAGCCAATCAGAAAAGTATGGGCTAACATCTGCAGATGCCATGTCCTAATTTGATCCTCCCTGCTGTTGCAAGAGTTTTTCAAAACGAAAGGAAATAAACAAACATGTAGTTTATTTAAAATGATAAGGTTTGAAATGTATTATTGATTTTATTGTTATTATTCATTATTAATTGTATTTATACCATCGATGTTATAACTCAAATGTATTGTTGCTGTAGGATGATTTTGCTGCTGTATGTCAATGGCTTAAATAATAATTTGGCATGTGTATGATATTATGTACAAACATGTATTCCTTTTAAATACCCATGTAATTTTAGAAAATGTTGCTTACGAGAAATGGAAGGAGTATCGTTTTATCTTCTGAAAGAAACAGATGTGGGAAACACTTTATAGCAAGTCAATTTTCCGTATGGCATGAAAGTGTTTTGGGCTCTCAGTTATTGAAAACAAAATGGAAGAAAGAAAACAGAATCCAGATTAAATCAATTTACATCACTCCACCCGTCTTTGATATAATTGCTTAAAGCACTGGATAGAACAGAACAGCATTTTTCCTTCTTTAACTGGGACGATACATTTTAACAATGTCGTTTATTTTTCAATAGCGGGGAAGCTTTATAAATGTACTGTTATTTCATGGAAAGTTACCAACAAATTAGCTTCCTAGTGATTACCTTGTTTTCTGATTGGTAAGAATGAATGTATTGAATTGTATGTGGGCAACCTCTGATATGCTGAATAGATACAATATAAGAAACCATGAATCCAACTGTGACTAATTTGTCAGAAAAGTTGAGTTTGCATAAAAAGAACAGTTCTTAACCATTGCACATTTTACCCTTCCCTGCAACTCAACTGTGTGTTAAAAAAGAGGAAAAAAATGGACCCCAGGGAAATATTATTTTTTGCAAACGTTAAAGCCTTTATAAAAACAGCGGGTTACCTTATACAGTTCCTTCAGGAAGGTCGACTGGCTGGGGCCAACTTTCCACAGCTTTCCTCAGAGACAGCATGTGTGTTAAAGATTACTGTGCAGTAGACACATCGCCTAGCACCCCTTGGTGTTTGGTAACAAAAGTCACTGACCTCTGGGTTGGGGGCCGCTGTCCCCAAATGACCATCAAGTGCAGGTCTAAGAGGGTCACATGGGATATTCACCTTTACAAACTCATATCACAACAGGTTTCCATGGTCATGCCATGGTGATGTAATGTTAGTTGCCTCTGCGACAGCTCGGCGTACACTGCAGCCAACAGTCGACTGCTGAAGTGCTGTTCACCAGGTGGGAACAGAGAAGAGCTGACATCATAAAAATGATGCACGATAAAACCTAAAAGACCGAATCAAGATGAATAGTGATTTTCTGTGTCTTGACATGACGGATTGTCACTAAGATCACCACATCCTGGTTGATTTATTGTGTGAGAAGGCTGCTGGCTTGCTTTTGAATAGGACACTAGACGACGACAGGTTTGACATTGACATATCTGGGCAAATGTTTTAATGCACTTTAAGATGTATTGTGCAGATTGGTTGATTGCACAGTACAGAAATTTAAAGGTCCTCCAGGGCTGTAAAGAATAAATGTTCCCACTTCTTTGGTGGACAAAATTATATTTTATTGCATTCTTTAAAAGTGCCTAAACGAACATGAGTTAAATGGCAGAATTTGATATCTCTAATGTCCTTCGAAGTGACTTGAATCTTTTTATCCACAACACACATTTCTTACTCAGGAGTTATTAAGTATTAAAAGACAGTAGAGAACCCTAACTCATCCTTTCAGGGAGGTTTAATACATTTTACTGATCTTCAAATCTTGAAGAAAGTTACCTAATTGATGTGGACCATATTACTCCCAGTTCCTAGAATAACAGACGGAAGCTAGAACTGTTGCATCCCCTAGCATGGCAAATGTACTTCATTCCAGCTATCTGTCTTACACCACTCAACACATTTTGATGCAATATTTGTCTTGGCTGCCATGACAGTGATGAAGATTGACTAAGAACATGCTTATTTCTTCTTTTATCCAAAGACTGAAGCACCAAATTCAATGCACATCCTTTTGGGATACTGTTGGCAAGGATGTTACTTCTGGATGTATGACCACTGACAGTCGATAGAGCTTTTAAATTTCACTTGGGCCCAAAACCGACACAGAAATAGAAACCAGGTGCGTTTGCCTTCTGATGGACTCTGGAAGGAGATCAACCATCAGCTTGTGAGTCTTGAGAATAAATCAGTATGAGTAATACAGGATAGAGATCTCTGACCTCGTTTGAAACCATTTCAGAAGAAGATTGTTTATATATATATTGTACAGCTGATTTACTAAATCTTTTTCTTTTGTACAATGTGTTTTTATACTGCTAAACACATAATAGTTATGCTTTTCTGATGCGAGGCAGCATTCTCATAGAGTATTCGTCTGCAAGTGCTGATCCAATTACAATGAATCTGTGAGTTCACTTTGGATCTCTTCTCTGTCCTTGCATCCCATTGGTGGAACCAGCTTCCTCCTGGTGCCGGGACAGTAAAGTCTTAGCCCATTTTCAGAAAACATCTTAAACCCTTTTAAAGACTGTAAAATAACCCCACAACCCACCTTTGCCATTGTGAACAAATACAGCTTTTTGGTGTTGTCTGCCTTCTAGTGTAGACTTTCCTCGCAACTATTTCATACTACTGAATTGTGTGGTTGTTCCACCTGGCTATCATAATATGCACCAGAAATTGTAAAAGGCTACTGATGAAAGTGTGCTATATGACAGAAATGTAAAATATCAGTGGGGGGGGGGGGTAACTGACAACAAGCAATAATATGTTGATGGAGGTTTAGCAATGGGAGTCATTTTACTTGATGATAAGGTTGTTGTGGAAGTTATGTGAGTTAGTTCAACAAGCTACAAATTACTACAAAGTGAAAGAATTTAAACAAAAAAGGCTACTCTTACAAAACACTATTTATGTAACTGAACTTTGAAAAATAAATTCACTACATCTACATGTATTTCAGTCACTAGTTGAACAACAGTACATAGTACATGGTTAATTACTCTCTAACCCTAAAACTGTAAAATGGCATAATTGCAGACTTGTGACATGGCTGACAGCAAGGTACGCAGCCGGCCCATGTAAGAATAAAGCTCACATTCTCTTACCAACCCTAACCCATGATGTGCTCAGTAGCTCTTACTTTGTTCCGACTGGAATATAGTAACCATTGAAAAGATCCAGATCGTATTTGTCAGGCAGCGTTTGGGGAAACACAGGTGTGTTTCATCAGAATGAGACATGACCACCCTTCCTTTACCAACATGTAGGCTCTGACGTTATTCATTGAAGCATTTTTAACTTAATTCCAAAACATTCATTTACATTTTGTGTAAGAAAGTAACTTATTAACCCATTTAAACTATAATAACTTATCATGCAATGTTTCTTATTTTAGACGTAGCTTCATAAGCACCTCAATTTGCTAACTATATTTATACCTTTACAATTTTACTTTGAGTAATGTTGCTGTTAGTGATATAGGGACAGAAAACACGAATTACACATATATTCAGAAGTTTACATAGATTTGTAAGATAATTATATTTGTGCAATTAATATATATTAAACATTCATTTACAGTGAATGTACTTATTTTCTGATTTACAGATCTGGAATCTACATCTACTTTCATGCAGGTGGATGAGAAGTGTTCTGGGACGCAGTTTAGTGTAGCAGTTTAGCTAACTTACAACTGCATAGCAAAGCGGTTCCCAAACCTTCGCCCATAACACTAGTCTGATATATCTGATATATATCAACACCCTTTTGCAGCTCCAGCAAGTAAAAATGTGTTTTTGACCTTGTTTAACTGGAACAAGGTCACTCTGTCTCAAAACTTTTTTTTAGACTGATTTGTAATAACTTTTCGATCTGAAGGAAGTAAGGTTTAAATTGCATCTAGAAAGATCAGGCAATAGTTGACTGCTGATAGTCTATCTCCCCAGTCGGATTTATTGCCTGGTCCTGTCCACTCTGTTCTCAAGAGTGGAAACAGAGGACACAGGCCTGTTCCTTGGGGTATTATCTGTAAGGAATGAGGTCATAGGTTTTTGCAACTTAAACCATTTTAAAAAAGAAACATATTTGTAGGAAGAAAACAGAAACTGTTCTGCTAAAAGCTGTTTGTATGCTTAGTTCCATTTGCGTATTGACTAACTCATCAAGATGAATGCATACTCTACCCATAGAATTTCCAAAATCGGACCTGACCGCACACAACAAAACTATGAAGAGATTTTCCGAAGGAGGAAACAGTTGACACAGACCCTCAAAAATGGTAACATTTTGTTAGCGAATGTTGACTTCATTCTGTGATGCTTGGTGTATAAAATGCACTACATTGAGTTGAAGAAATGTCGACATGGCTTTTTCTGAGTTTCTTTCTCACCACTGGGATCAGAATTAACAAAAAAATGATTTGCCAAAAACATCCTAATGTCAACTTAATGTCCTCCGTTAAAGTCTCTCTTAATTGTGGGGGCAAATATTTAAGTGGCCAGTTCAGATATGAGCATATCTGCAATGTCTTTCAATGAATGATGCTGTCATTATAAATGAATGATACGGTTAAACAAGGAAGCAGAGATCCAGACCGATATTAAATCCCACCCTCTGGTTTTAACAATAGGGTGGGAGCCAAAACCAGAATTTTCCCTTAATTTACAAAATGCAGCAAGTATACTTTCGTGAACGGTTTGCATCTAGGGATAGCGATTAAAAAAGTCAAGGTCAAAGACTGCTGCCAAAGCACAGGTGCTCCATTTCTCATTGTACAATGATTAGAGAATGCAGCTCTGGGAATACAACACCACACCATTTCCTTTAGTTTAGGAAACAAATGTGCATAAAAGCACACATACATCAGTGTTAGGAGCCATTCCTCGTGTGTCTTGCTGTAGCCTTATCATACCAAACAACATGTAAAAATCTGACCCAGATGGCCATGCTGTTCAACAGACACTGATTGAGCTGTAATGGAAGCCCCAGCCCACCCAGAGAAGACAAATAGAGGGAACCATATGTGGAAAGAGGAATAAAGTAAACTGCTAAACATTTTTATTAGATACAATTTCACCAGCTTCGTGGATGGAGTGTAAGCTGACACTTTGAAAATAAACTTTGAGGCAAAAAAATAATCCTGTAGTTTACTAAAGGGGAGCATAAGTGGGAATTACAGAACAGAATGTAAAATAGCTGTTCCTTTATAGCCATGTATTTACATTCTTCAGATTACATTAAATTAATTTGATTAGTGCAGTTTAATTTGATTAGTGCAGTTTATGATAGGATTAAAAGACTTGGCACATTAATACTAGATTCCGTAAGCAAAATATTTAAGATCTGATGGTATCTGGAAAGCTAATCAAATGGCTGCATTTCTGATCTCCTATTAGAAGAAAATAGGGTACAATCTTTCCAAACAAACTTTCGTTTTAATCAGTGCCCACAACTTATTATAAACTCTAATGTTAATAGTGAAAATAATGAAAATGATCATGGACTTTAGAGGTCTTGGTAAAGCTCTTTAGAAGGTATTTTTTGTGCTATTTTTGTCATTTAGCAGACATAAATGAATCATGCATTCCTCTTTAGATAACCAGTTGAAGCAGCCATGTATCAAAGTCATAGTATATTTGGTCTCAACAAAGAAGTTATCAGTGCAAGAAATCGGAGCAGTCTAATTAAAGATGCTGTCAAAAGAGATAAGATTTCAACTGTTTTCAGAATATGGACAGCATTAGGGCTGGCTGGTTCTGTCAGTGGGGTACCATGACAGGGAAAAGCTTTGAGTGATTGTGTGGGAGCTGACCTTGCATAGGGTTGGGACGGCCAAGAGATCGGAGGAGGCACAGCAGAGTTCTTGTACCAATGTCCTTCTGATCATAGTCCTATAGCCATGCAGGAAAAATGTAAGCATTCTAATTTAAACAGCACATATTACACACATCTCCTCATGTCATGAACCTATGCACTGCATCTAATTTTATATAGGCCTAATTTCTAATTTAATATACAGTGGATATAAAAATTCTGCACACCCCTGATGTCATTCTGTTAAAGACAATGATAAATCATGAACTTTTTCTACTTTTAATGTGATCTATAATGTGAACAATACAATTGAAAAATCTTCAAGGGGCAAAAATACCTGGTTGCATAAGTGTGCACACCCTCTTATAACTGGGGGTGTGGTTGTGTTCAGAAGTAACCAATCACAGTCAAACTCATGTTAAATAGAAGTCATTGCACACCTGCCATCATTTAAAGTGACTTTGATTAATCACAAAAAAAGTTGTTCTTGCAGGATTTTTCTGACATTTTCATAGTTGCATCTCTGAGCAAAAGTCATGGTCAACAGAGATCTTCCAAAAGATCAGAGGGATCTCATTGTTGAAACATATCAGTCAGGGTACAACATTTTTTCCAAAGCATTAGATATATCATGGAACACAGTCATTATCAAGTGGAGAAAATATGGCACAACAGAGACATTACGAAGAACTTGACCTCCCTACCAAATTGAAGAAAAGACAAGAAGAAAACTGGTCAGGGAGGCTTCCAAGAGGCCTACAGCAACATTAAAGGAGCAGCAGGAATGTCTGGCATGTACTAACTGTGTGCTACATGTGACACATGTAAAATCTCCCATATTCTTCATATGAATGGGCTATGGGTTAGGGTGGCAAGTCAGAAGCCTTTACTTACAAAGAAAAAAATCCAAGCCCGGCTGAAGTTTGTAAAAGAAAGTCTCCTAAAAGCACATGGGAAAATGTGTTATGGTCTTATGAAACCAAGGTTGAACTTTTCCAAAACGTATGCTGGCACAAAAACAACACTGCACATAACCCAAAGAATACCACACTCACAGTGAAGTATTGGGGTGGCAGCATTATGCTTTGGGGCTGTTTTTCTTCACCTGGAACTTGAGCCTTAGTCAGGGTGAAGGGAATTATGAACAGTTCCAAATACCAGGCCATTTTGGCACAAAACCTTCAGGCATCTGTTAGAAAGCTGAAGATGAATAGGAAGTTCACCTTTCAGTACGACAAAGCACACATCCAAATCCACAAAAGCATGGCTTCACCAGAAGAAGATTGACATTTTGGAATAGCCCAGCCAGAGCCCAGACCTGAATCCAATCAAATTTCTGTGTGGTGATCTGAAGAGGGCTGTGCACCGGAGATGTCCTCGCAATCTGACAGATTTGGAGTGCTTTTGCAAATAGGGCAATATGTGCCATGCTAATAGACTCCTATCCAAAAAGTGCTGCAATAAAATCAAAAGGTGCATCAACCTAGTACTGGTTCAAGGGTGTGCACACTTATGCAACCAGGATATTGTGAGTTGTTTCCCCCCTCAAAGATTTCAGTATGTTTTTCAATTTGATTGTTAATGTTATAGGTCACATTAAAGGTGGAAAGAGTTCTGACATGATTTATCTTTGTCAAATTGTGTACATCACAAACACCTGGCATTTTAACAGGGGTGTTTAGACTATTTATATGCACTGTAGGCCTTTTTTGCACTAACTTGTTAAGTGCCCAAAAAGACTTCTGCCGAAGTTACTGTAGAAATATCCTCCATGGTAGCCATTTCCAATATGTCCATTGAACACCTTATATGCTGTATAGGCAGCGCAGAAGATGTAATGTCAAAACTGTCATTGTTAAGGCGTTTGGTGAGTCATAAATACACTAATACATTGTCAGACTCTTGTTGTTTCCACTGAGGTTTAATGACATTCTACTCAAATAAAACTTTTGGATGGAAACCTGGTTACACAAACTGGAATTTAAACAGAAAAAGCAGCCAGCTATCAGAAACTAGCTTCCTTCTATTACACAAGATAACAAAAAACTCTTCCACACAATCTTGTTTGTTTTCAAAGTACTCAACTGTTTTGACCTAGAGCCACATGCGTTCTGTGACTTATGTTTTGAACATTACACACAGATCCATCAAATCAGCACCAAGTGTTGGAGACCGTCCCCATGTGATGGATCGGCTATCTCAGGAGCTTCCTCTGCTTAATATTTCACATTTGATAAACAAGAGAAAAATGCAATCCTAAACAACTGCTGGAACTTGGGGGTCTGTTTTCTATTTTGCAACAGAATAACTGTATTATGAGCACTGAAACACCAAACTGACATTTCATCAGTTTTCTATGTGAAGTGCAGTGTTGTTACTGTACAGTGTCTGACAATATATTAGTTTTATTATATGGGAGCTGATTGATATCTTAAATGCCAGGTTATAGTTTTAAAGTTAATTAAAAAAATGACTCAATAATATTAAACAGTTACCGTGTATGATGTTCAATCTTAGATATCTGAGATATTTCAAAAGTCATTACACGCAACATTTGGAGAAACTTTGGAGAAATCAAGTACTGAGCCCTGTAATTAGTCATAAAGATATACATTTTAACAGAGAAAGCAAAACAGAGATACAGTACAAATCATCCTCATAACAAAATCTACACAAAAGCAAAACACTGTCCAGAAAAAGAACCATGCCAGCCTAGCTCAGCCAGCCCAGAATTAAAAGTGATAAATGTTTTTGCCCTGGATTCGAATCTGGATTTCCGAGTGGGTGTGTCCACCAGCTATAAATTAGCCCTGTGTCATTATGGCATTTTGACATTAGATCATTTTGTCTAGCATTAACATCATGCCAACTTTGAATATTTCACTAGACACCACTTGACTAACATTTCTTATTGAGTTCACCTCCACCGCAAATAGCATCTATGAAATGTATGGCTTTTGCCACTGGCCGTTTTAACAGCTTATTAGCCAGTAACAGGCTTACTAGTATCTAACTAACTACTTGAACTTAACTCAGCCAATGCCATTTCATGACGCAATAACATTAGATTTTCATTTATTCGTGAACGACATTGATATAATAATCAATATAGGTGACAACTGTAAAGTGAAAAGACGAGGGAATCATGGAGACCTCTACTGTTTCACTGTCCAAAGGGTTTTTGCCTATATTACCCCAAAAATCATGCAAAACTGCATACTTCAAAAAACGATTTTAGGCTTACTATAATGCAGTTAATGAAGGTTGTAGCCAGAACAAATCCTTTTATGTCATTTGCTTTGACAATATCCAAACACAGGACCTGTTGGTCACAGGTCTGCGTCTCTAACCACTACGCTATTAAACAAAAGGGGTAGTTAGTCATTTAGTCACTCAGTAAAAGACATTCGCTCTTCTAGGTTGCTTCAATTATGCAGACTGGCAAAAGCACATTCATCTTTAACAACGTCCCCTAACAGTTGTTTCAAATGCTCCAGTTCCCCCAATGTCATTCCATGCATAAGGTACAAAGTAACTGAAAGCAGATCTTCCCAAATCACAGGAGATTAAGGGATCTCCACGGTGTGACATCCCAAAGATCAGACTCGATCGCATGCCTGTTGGTTAACCATGAACACCTCATGGAGATTTTCATAATCAAACTTGGTTGTAATTAAGAAAATGTATGCAATCTACAGAAAAGGCTGTATTCATATCTATTTTTACTATTCTACAAGTAACACACTTCTGAAAGGGAAGGAAAACTCCCTGCACCAGCTTGAGGATTGTCAGACTGTTTTATAGTGTTCAGAGCAGCCGTTTAGGGGGTGCCTCAGACGTATGGAGCTGTTGATGAGATGGCCGTCAGTGCACCTCTGACTCACGGGGGGGGGGGCCAGGGGGGGCAGGGGGGGCAGGGGGCTCCCAAGGGAAAGGGGGCAGTGTATCATTCTGTCCATAGTATGGCAACTGTTTCCCTTTCCTTTCATGTGGTCAGGGGGGTTAACACCAAGAGGCCTGTATACCTACAGAGAGTTCCCCTAAATTAGGAGGTCATTCATGCTAGCTCAGTATCTTACAGAGAGGGAGAAATGTAGCTGAATTGGACAGAATCCATTATACTAAACAGTAGATGGAATTGTAAAGTGCGAAAGGTAATCATGCCATGCAACAGGCCACAGGAATGCAAATCACCCTCCACGCCAAGAGTTAAGTTAGCAGGTGGCCTCTTCATTTGTTGAATGTCAACACTCTTTTTCGATGGAGCGCGCAGGCGGCAACATCTGGGCAGGCTGGTCACTGCTTTTAATTAAGTAAAATACAGTCACTCAATGTTCCGCCATGTGAGAAAAATTCTATGAAATGGGGAGGGTAAGGGAAGAGAAAGCATAACTGAGTGTGCATCCTGTGTTCAGTGAAGGTCAATACAGTTGAGTAAATAAATATTAATCTTTAACCAAATCCCTTTGGTTCCCTACATTTCTCAGCGTACTGAACATCCCTGGGCAACTAAAGGTCGTCTCTAAAAGTGGCACGTTTTCTCCCACTCTCCAGGAAGCCGTACTTGGACTGATTTGTTAGACCAAGGGTGAATGCAAGACCTATTCATCCCAACTCCCTGCTCTTATTTCAGAAGTGAGTTGCTACCGTGGGATCAAGAATAAGTTAGTGTGCCTACATAACCTCTGTTGATTTCTCCCTTTTGCTCTCTTCACAGGTAGATGTTTCCAGCTTCCAGGACATTTGTGTTTCTATGTGTGCATGTGAGATACAGAGAGAAGTAAATGTAGTCATTGCCTTTTTCAGTAAAATTTGAAATGACCTCTACCCATCCTGTATATACACAATATCTAATAGCAAATACTAGGGCTTTAATAAAGGGCTATTTTACACAAGGTCAAACTGAAAATGTTCTTCTGGTTTATCCCAGTCACTTTGAAAGACCTGTACTTAATAGCAACACTCACTAACTGCACAGCAGATGTACAAGTTACTTGGGTGGACCCCTATGTTTATATCATACTTGTCAAACATTTATAAATCTCAGACGGTAGTCCAGCAACAGTGCATAAAACACCCATAGAATTCCAAACACTAATACATGAAGACAACCTGGATTTCAAAGACCTGACGTCTGCATCTGGATGAGAAAAAAGCCAGTGAAGTCTACAGTTTATAATAAATAGGAATAAATGTTTGTCAGTGAAGTTCCTAAAAGGTGTAGGTGTTTTAGGGTATTTAAAAATATAGGCATTGTCTGGGGAGGAAATAAGTAGTCCGTTTAATTGATAGTGTTTTGATGTAGTTAATCAAACATTTAAAGTGTCTGAAAGCAGTATTTTTCCAGAAGAGCATTTAATAATATATAAACAATAATACAGTATTGTATACTTTACCTAACATATATTACTCACATTACTATGAAGGATAACGACATGACAGTAATAATATCTATAATAATACAAAAATAACAGTGATATAACCACAACTGGGCAAACAATGTACATTTCATTCATTATGTATTGAGTATGTAATATGTGAAAATATATACTGGCCCTAAAGTACATTTTAAGGAATCTACTCCACAATTTCTGCTTTGTTTTCTTATATTCCTACAATAGACTGTTATTGAACTATGACATTTCATGGGTACGAGAATATAGCAGGCCAGTCCTTGTGTTTTTTCAGTGAATGCTCTGGAAAAATATATTCAACAGAATGTATGAAATACTTTGACGTAGAGGAAGTACCTTTCAGCATAACTTATTTTATATAAAACATGATATACACATATATTTTACAGCCAGAAGTCTAAGGATACCATATAAATAACCACAAGTTTTTTCCTAACCCATTTTAATGATAGACTGTTTGAAACCTGTGCACAATGTAAACATGATTAACGTCAAGCCCAGAGGAAAAACTCAAAGTGTTATTCAAGGGGTCCTATTTGAAATACTTAATTTACTCATTTACGTCATTCCTTTAGCATGGTTTATGTTGTGTCAGGCTGTTACTCAATGACATTAATACAGATTCTGCTATTAGGACATCTGAGAGACAAATCAAAGAGAGTTGCAAGTTGCACAGACTGGTGTAGGCTACAATGTGGGTACAAAAAAGTGTTTGCAACAGTTGACACTATTAGAATAATAACAGCGCCTTCAGATAATATTCAGACTCCATAATTTTCTCCACAACTTGTTGTGTTATAGACTTAGTTTCAGTCCTAATAAAAAAAAAATTGCCGTCAATCTACACACAATACCCCATGACGACAAAGAGAAAACACCTTTTTAGAATTTTTTCTCAATTTGTTATAACAAAAACTGAACTATCTCCTTTATATAAGAATACAGACCCTTTGTTCAGTACTGTGTCAAAGAGTCTTTCGAAGCAATCACAGCTTAAAGTTTTCTTGGCTATGTCTCTCCCAGCTTTGCACACCTGTATTTGAGAGGTTTCTTGCCTTCCCTATTGTAGAACCCGTCAGATTGCATAGCCAGTCACCCAGTCCATGCCACTGAAAAGCATTCCCACAGCATGATTCTCCCACCACCATGCATCCCAGTAGGGATGGTATCAACAAGAGGATAAGCGTTACTATGTTTTGCCAGACATAGCGCTTGACATTCTGGACACATTTTGGTTACGTCAAACCAGTTAGTTTTTCTCATGCTCTCAATGTCTTTCAGATGGCATGTCCTATGCCTTTACTCAGGAGTGGCTTATGATTGATGGAGTGCTGCAGAGTTCGTTGACTTTCCGGTGTTTGTCCAGTGTTCAAGCTCTCCCATGTCACCCCGCTTCTTCACACTCTACACTGGCTTCTAGTTATGCTTGAATCCATTTAAAGGCAATGGTTATTGGTAATAGAGCAGCAAGAGCAGCTTCTCCTCCCTACTTTCAGGCAATACTCAAACCCTACATCCTTACACAGGCTCTTCATTCAGCGACCTCGGTGCTCTTGACTGACCTTGGCGTTCGGGCAGTCCACAATCGAAACAGGCAAAACTATTTTCTTGTTCCTCAATGGTGGAACCAGTTTCCCTTGTACGCTGCTCTGGGTAAGAGCGTACACTAAATGACAAAAATATTTATGGCAAAGGCTTTAACTACTCATGTAGAGTAGATATCTCCAACTGCTATTTTCAATAGATTGGCACTTGTTTCTAAAAACATTATTTTTGCATTATGCAAAAATAGCACAACCAAAATGTGACGGGACCTGAATACTATATGTTAACAAAAAAATTAAATTACCTCATTTAACTGTAGCAGCATTATGTAAACCTTTTTCGAGTGGTTAGAAAGGTTTGAATAAATGATCAAAATATCTAATGTAACAAATTGAAAAACAGTGATATAGATGTGCTTGAATAAGAGAGATACGCCGGGGAAATTTTTGTATAAGATCTGAGAAATTCATATGGGATCCGGAGGTTTTCTTTCACTAAGATGTGCATTTTAATTGTGATACTCTTTTACCTTCAATGTAATAGTATCCTGTGGGCGGTTACAACCCTGTCTCATTGCAGCAGGTCCTACAGAGTCCCGGATGGTGACGTGCTCCCTATGAAGAAGTGCCACACTGAACCAAGAATAAAGGTGAAAGCCAGTGTGCTGAAGGGAGCACTTGCCTGTCTGCCTCATGAAGTCAGCTTACAAGTGCCCAGCCCATTGCTGGAGCTGCTAGAGAACAACGAGACAAGATCTCTGTTGGCAACCCCCCCCACCCCCCCCCCTCACGGTGCAGACAAATATCATGTTATAAATCTTATGAATTGTAAAATATTGAGTGGGGAAATAAATAAGTCTATAAAACTAATATATACATAATACTTTACATCACATAACTCCCCAGATTTATCAGTATATTGACGAGTACTTTTCCAGCAATACCACATAGCTAAAATACAAACCATCCAGTTTGGCCCTTAACTGATAAGTACATATGCAGCAATACCACCTATCCAAAACTCAACCCTTCGATTTCTTGGTCCATTAATGGCAACCACATGACCTGACCACCATGTTTCTGTACTTCTTGAGGATGACATTTGAGCTGTCATCAAAGTACAGAACAGATATAGCGTTCAACTTGGTCGGTGCGCAACATGGCTTTGGCACATTGTCAGGGAACATCAGATGGACCTGTAGAAGCAAAAAGAAAGAACTCACTTTATATAGGAGACAACATTGAAGCTTTAGTTTTTGCAATTTTGTAACCTATATCTATATATCTAGCTGATCATTATAATACTGCTAAAGCAATATATTAAACAGTTAAGGAATATGACTTCATGGTTTTGCCTTTACCAGGGTTTGCACAATGGCGTGATTTGTTGCATTCATATGTGCATTCAGTGGGAAGGAACATTCCCCATCACAATAAAAAGCAGCATAGCCTTCTGGTGCAATAATCCAGTCCTTTAAAGAGAATCAAGACACGATTAACTTCAAACTGCTCCTACAGTAACTGGATACTACACTATTGCAAAGACACTTCAGGAGTTTTCTCTGGTCTTTCATTTTGTTGGGCTCTGCATTCAAGTGAAAAACATAACTGAAACAAAAGGAGGTGCTTTTCATAAAACAAATATTTGAAGAACACATGTTTTGACTCCTTGTAATTGCTCCTCTGCCATGCCTATTATACAGTACAACAGATGGTATGCATATATAATAATATTTTTTACCTGCCAACCCAAGTCTCGAAAGCTGACATACAGTTCATGCTTCTTGCAGGCTTGTTTCTGTTCACTTGTGTTATGATCTGAAAATAAGAAGCAATTGGTGCATCCCTCAAATCTGTGAGATAAGCAGTAAAAAGCTAGAATCCTATACATACACATACATTCTGTCGTACCCCTTCAAAACCCAGTACTTCAGTGCCACTAAACATGTAAATATAAAACACTTTATAGCTTAAAAGGGTAAAGCCATACATTTGATGTCATGGATGTTCAATTACAAGACCTCACGTCTCTGTGAGGTGAAAAGTGTTTAAGGATAAAGCCCTACTTTTTCTAACCTTCTGTATTACTTAAGATAAACATTCTCAATGTAATTTATCAGAAACTGTTGACGTGTATTATATTATTGGGTGTATATGTATCTTTACAATACCATTGAGTCCGCTATAATTTTAGATTACATGCAATCTTGAATTTTTCTGCTGACATGATTAAAATAGTTGCTGATGGGAAACAAAAACCACATTGCGAAATGGCACTTGGTAAATCCCGTACAAAGTATATTTTGTACTTTGTACGGCTCTCTATCAATAGTAAGTTCAGACCCTAACTGAACAACAAAGAAAACGTACCTCAAAAGGTCTTTTATTATTTGTAGTTAATTTCCCAGTATACTCAAGTCTAAACCCAAAACAACATTAATGATGGTAGTTTAATATGCTCACCTCCGCTTTTGGGTGCCCTTGAGGATTCCTGTTGACCAACAGATTTGTTGCGATTGTAATTCTTCCTCTTTCCCCCAGCGGCCCTGACGGAGCGTAGCAGTACCTCACTGGCCTTGAAGAATGAGACTAGAAATGGCTGTTTGGATTGTGGCCCATTCCTTCCAACGATGCCTGCCGATTTCATGTTGATGTTCCGTCCTTAAAAAATATAAGATAATAGCCAAATACAAAAAGACAATTTTCTAATCAAACACAAGAATTCTGCATGCTAGGGTCAGACCCTGGCTTGATCAAAGCTGGTTGTTTCTTACCTAGATAATGAATAACGTGTCTATTGAATAAAAACATCGCAGGATTTAGTTTCTTACTCGCTATTAAATTCCCAAGAACAACAAAGGCTTGATGAATGCAATGCCTCCCTTACCATCCATAGTTTCCACAGAAAGCTGTAGGCCCATGTTCTGCAATGGGTTCAGTACCCAGTGGTTACTGGTTGCTGTGATGTCAAAGACCAGCCAGCCCCCATCAGAGGCCTTGATCTTTTTGGAATCCAACAAGAATGTCTCTGCGTCCCTGTTGAGGAAGAAAGTCAATAGAAAATCAATAGAATGTTGCAGAAGCATGCAGACGCCTGCGACAATGTGTAAACATGGCTACTAAGAGTAAACCTTGATTTAATAGATAAAGAAGATTTAACACGGCGCGGGATATAATTGATTGATGTTGCACTCCTCTTTGAGCTCTGGAACTAATCATGACATTCCAGTTTGTCCACGTTAATGTTGTTAAAACTTGCACGAGGCCACACAAAGAGAGAACACATGCTTCCTCTGGGTCATTTAGACTTGGAAGCAGTAGAACATTTCAGGAAGCCCTGACCTGCCACAATGGAAATCATTACATAAACAAAGTTGAATAATCACTAATAGAAATAGATTATTTGAGCTTTCTCTCAAAAACCGGATCCAAAAACATATTTTGACAAAATTTCCTGAATTCATCTGAAATACTGCTCGCTCAAAAGAGTGCATCATGATGTTGGAAAAGAGAAATTCAGTGAGCAGTATTGGGGGAAAAAAATGCAATCTGGATAATAATTAAGAGTCTCATACTGAAGTCCATATCCAAGTACTGAACATAAACAATACTGTAATTAGTCTTTGATCTACCACCAGTTCTAACTCATATGTGGCGCCTCTGCTGAGCAGGTTAACAGCAGCTTCAAGAGGACCCCTTGGGGGAAGAGCAGAGAAAGGAGTGCTGAACTGTGAAACTCTGAATAACGTTTATCAAGCCAAAAATCACATTTCCAAGCTAAATGTGTGATTGCTCCGGACCTGGGTGAGCCATAAAAGAAAATGCGATGACTGGGGCCTGGAGTTTCTGATGGGAGAGTTCATTGACTAGGACCTCCAGAAAAGCCCAAGAGAGTCATATCTTGCCTTCAATCACACACACATATTTGGCCAATGAATGGGGGCCCTGCTTTAAGTAGACCCCAGGGTCTTCAGCCTGTCACTGCATCCCACTTCCGGAACATTGTCAAGAATAGCAGGTGAGCATGGTGGTTGCTATGGATTTCAACTGAACTGAGATGCAACAACCCAACTAACAGGCAACACATAGCTTAAGAGGACTGATAACTGATGGACTTCTGAGGTGTCACAAGTGGCGAACTTGCTAATGGAAAAGTTTTGTCAGAGAACTATATTTGTAAGGGCCTGGTGTGACGAGAATGGAGCAGAACAAGGTCGGAGATACAACCCTGTTACCAAAAAAGTTGGAACACTAAAATGGAAACAAAAACAGAATGCAAAGAAACCCTATATTCAATTGATTATAGCACAAAGAACATGTCAACTGTTGAAACTAAAAACAAGCTTTTGTTCCTTGAAAAAATGGGCCCACTTTGAATTTGATGCCAGCTAAAAATAAAATGTTTAAAGCTGGGAAAGGGTCAACAAATGACTGGAAAAGTGGTGTAATAGAGAAAAAGAACCAGGTGGAACAACTCACAACTAATTAGTTGGCAACAGGTCAATAACATGATTGGGCCTAAAAAGACCTGAGGATGAGTCTTTCTGAAGAATGCCACTCTGTGAAAGACTGTGCTGCTAAATTGTGCAGCAATTTAAGAATAAAATTCCTTAAATTTAAAATTGACAAAGGCTCAGGGATCTCATAATCTACGGTACATAATATCATTAAAAGATTCAGATACTCCAGAGACATTTTGAACGTAAGGGACAAGGCTTAAAATCAGTATTGGATGGTCGTGATATTTGGGCACTGAGACGGCAGTGCAATTGTCAGTCCTGTGGTCTGACAAATCAAATATGAAAATATGGAATCATGGATGCTGCGTCCTCCAAGTTAACAAGGAAACAACCACCCGGCTTGTTATCAGTGGCAGAGTTCAAAAGCTAACATCTGTGATGGTATGGGGGTGCATTATTGCACATGGCATAGGTGACTTGCACATTTGTGAAAGCACCATTAATGCTGAATAATATATACAGGTTTTGGGGCAACATATGCTGCCACCCAGAGGTATTTTTCAAGGAAGGCCTTACTTATTTCAGCAAGATACCTCCAAACCACATTCTGCACGTATTACAACAGCGTGGCTCCATAGTAAAAGAGTCCTGGAGCTAAACTGGCCTGCCTGCAGTCCAGAACTGTCACCTACAAAACATTTGGTGCATTATGAAACAAAAAATATGACAAAGGGGCCCCCAAACTGTTGAGCAGATATAGAAATCCTATATCTAGCTAGAATGGGATTACATTTTTACTTTAAAAACTACAGCAATTGGTCTCCTCAGTTCCCAAATGCTTACAGAGTATTTTTAAAAGAAGAGGTTGTGCATCACAGTGGTAAACATACACCTGTCCCAAATTTGTTGAAATGTGTAGCTGGCCGAAATTCAAAATGTATCTGGTTCAACATTAGTTTTTTTTTATGTGTACTATTTTCAATTAAACACATAGATGACATTATTTGCACATCACTGCATTTTGTTTTTATTAGCATTTTACTTAGCATCCCAACTTTTTGGAAAACGGTGTTGTACACGGACACAGTTCAGATACTGCATCTACTCAGTCAGCTGAATGAAAAACTATTAAGATACACTTGCACATTGTCACTTAACTCTGTTCAATAATAATCACTGCCTAATTTAAAACATATTGTCCCAAACATACAGTATGGCTGTTCTAAATCAACAAAATATAATGTGAAACTCAAACTCTTTTTTGTCAAACCCACATACAGGTATGTTAATTATTCAAATTAGTAAAGAGCCATGCGCATGCAGAAAAGGCATCGACAGGAGCCCCTTTACACATGTTATTCTATTGGTCTATAATTTGTGTGGACGTGTTGCATCAGTAATTAGACAGAGAGGAAGGGAGATTTGACACTACCTCATTTTATTACTGTTCAATGGAAGTCTATGGACTAAGGAGACATGTCAAGCAAACCATAATTGACCCAGGGACGTAGGATTTAGATTTCATCGAAATGTGGTTATGACTAGTGGGCATAATTTAGCAGCTTCTAAAATTGGGCTGGGGACAGATACCCCTGTCTCCCCTGCTCCTACACCCTTTAAATGATAAAAAGACTAAGTTAAATATCGCCATTTAAAATTCAGCATATTTGCTACAGTTATATATCTCATTAGTTTGACCTATTGTCACAAAATAATGCCTTCTGCACTTCTGATAACAATGATATAAGGAAAGTAGCTAACTATAGCTAGCGATGACACAGGAACAGTGTCTTTTGTAACCACCTATCAGCAATATTTTCCTAGTTCTGATATTTCTAAAAATGTGTCAGTTACCTTTTGTTTGCTTTTCTGATATGGTATTATAGACATGAACCCATTTTTGAGGTGCATGCACCACATATTGTATTGAAGCTAGCTAGGCACTTCACTTGATGTAATTAAAACCTAAAAGATGCTTAACAGGGAGGCGTCCTGCATTCACGATTACACAGATGCTTAACAGGGGGGCGTCCTGCATTCACGATTACACAGATGCTTAACAGGGGG